>JAODUG010008820.1:0-26628 GCA_027564795.1 Aphredoderus sayanus | reverse complement strand
AGGCTGATCAGACAGTCAAACGAATGTGTGTGTGCCTTTAGGCCTATATCATTTTATTTGTTGTTCTTTGAATTAGTTCAATTATTTTAAATAAAATTAAAGTAATTCTTTATTTCATTATAACATAATTTAATGTCTATAGGATATATATATTTAAATAAGAGTCGGCTCTTCAGATATGCCAGCTCCCGACGTTTACCTACAAGAGCCGGCTCATTCGCGAACGGCCCATCACTAGTATACACATCTATGTCCAGCTCCACCAATAATAAACAGAAGGAGAAAAACAATCCTTTAAGCAACCGTTGCCGTTTCATTTCTGGCCGTCTAAATCACTGCCACCTACTACTGCCACGCCTCTGACAGGTCCTGGAGCCCTCTGTGACCATCTTGTTTAGGCCACTGTCTCATTCCTGTATCAACGTAATGAGGCTGACCTTTCTATTCAAACATGCATCCAATTTTCCTAGTAGCACCCACACACACATATATTCATTTGCTTGCTTCCCTCGTTGTGTGACAGGGACATTATTTGTAAAATGGCAACTGCATAGCAATCTTAAAGCAGCTTACAGTGAATTACATCCATTTGTGGATGGTGGACGTGACCTGTCTTTTGTGTTCTATCAACTAGCGTATGAGATTAGTATGGTTCCTTATGATGTACTGTACTACATTATGGTGACAGTCTCCTGTGAAGACCTTGTCTTGTTGAATATTATATATTCAATTGATGATTACTTAATTCTCTAAAATATGGAGTAACTTCTGATTGTGAACTGTGATGATGTGAGATAGATATGACGTAAAGAAATGTAGGTTTGTGAATGACATTTCACTATTTAAAAAAAAACTCTTTGTGTCCTTAAAAGGAAATTATCTATTTTTACAGTCATGAATGAGCCTCCTTAGTATTCCTACATTACATAGTTAGAGTATCTGTTATTTGTTAAAAGTGACATTTTCTTAATCTGTCTTTGCAGCATACGTTTGCAACCTCTCATACCAGTAGCTCATATCTTGACATTTACGTTAAAGGGACAATCTGATATTTTCCTATTGTGTATATAGCACCACATAAAACACGAAGGTCTAAACCCGACTTGCTGCTTCAAACTGACTTAAAAACAACTTGAAAACTGTGCGAGCGGTATTGGGGACATTTTAGGGAGGGCGAGGGCGCAAACTGTGGGTGTACAAGACGGAATGTGAGTGCTCTGGGGTGCAGCAGTCAGTTTTCAGGTGATGGAGGAGGTTGGTCGTATTCTCCTGTTTTCAGGAGCAAAAGGGGTTTCTCCCGTATTCATGTTTGAAACCATGGCCACAGAATGTATACCGATTTCTACCATTTCATCATCTTAGATCTCATCTGTGTAATTGGTGAATTCATTTATATATGTTCTATTATGAAACCTAACTCTAGTATACTGCCAGGTGTGTACTGAGAGTCTACTGCCAGGTGTACTCTAGTAAGTAGTGGCATTGTACCTTATCCTGCCAGGCCTCCAAGCATACCAAATTATAATCTTTACCATGTCATAGAAAATGTTTGTACTCAACCAAGAAGATTAATACATGCAGTACGCTTGCAGAAATAAACATTTGTTAACATGATGTGTTGATGTACTGCACTTATTATCTCAGTCATAAACCTACCTAATTGAAAAATAAATGTATATATATATATAAAGCAAAAATGTACATATTGAATATTAATATAATAATATTATATTATCTCCTAATATCTTTCTGTATTCCAGACAGATAAAACTTTAATTATAATAAATCCTGTCAGTTTGCATTAATTATTAATAAAATAAAATAACATAAAAATCTATTATTATTTGGGATGCACTGTATTTCTATAAATAATTTTTTTGTAATCATAAATGGCACAATCTGAATAATTATGTAAGTGAATTAGGCCTCATGCTTAACCTGCTTAAAACCAGTGACTCAACATGACTCAGGCTTATTGTGTTGTGTCAACAGATACAGCGATAACACATCAACACACAAACACACACACACAGACACACACACACAACTTAACGCTCTTGTTTCGACTGTACACAGATCTGGCAGTGTGAGAATCCCATAAAAAATGGCAGTTCAACTGATCCAACCTATCATAGGCTACACAATTATAAAATATATATTTTTTTTTTTACTACATCAGGTATATGTCAAAGCATTTTCTTTGTGTGCATAGGTGTGCGTGTGTGTGTGGATATATTATGTAATTTGATAGATAACATTTGATAGTAACATTATGTATTGTATAGCTTTAATTACTTCCAAGAAAGCTGCCATTTATCTTTCTACAGTATGTATTAAATACAATATGATCCAAAGCAGGAAATGGGTCACAGATTCTGGTTCATCCCCAAAAGACATGTCCTCATTAAACTGGGTCCTAGAACAATATGACATTCCTGAATACAGTATGTGTACACTGATCCCAAGTATATCAAAGACTCACGCCCACACACAACTGACACTGTATTGACAGTGAGTCAGTGTCAGTGAGTCATTGTCTGTGTCAACTGTCAGACATAATAAATGGTGATCATCTACTATCATTATCTTTTTTATGGTACCATGGTACCATATCAGATTTTAATTCACAGACCTTTAACAAAAAATACAGTTGACTGTTTTGCCATTTACCCAAGGTGTAAAAATCACTGGATTTGATCTATTACACACTCACCCACATAAGTGTTGATTGTTCAATGAATCCTCTCTTGTTGGGTTACAGTATGCAATTGTTTTTATCCCTACTGTTAACACAATGCCAAGCTGAGCCACCAAAATACCCGGAAGTCTTTACAGTACGTGTGTGCGTGTGTGTGTGTATGTATTTGTGTGTGTGATACACTTGTAAGTACTGTACGCTAGCACACAGGTAGGTCACCTGACAATGAATGCAATGTGTCAGTCTATTTCTGTGGTTGTGTCTGTTAGCTTGCCAGGTCTGAGCCCTATCTGACAGCTCCTTGTTAGAGGAATGAGAGTACATTTAGATACAAACTGGCACATACTGCCCTGGGGCTTCCGCTACACAGAGAAGCAAGTGATTATACATGTATGTAAATACCTACAAGGTTTCTATCTCACACACTCACTCACACATGCACACTTTACAATGTACACACACATAGTTGAACACACCAATCGTCATGACCACAGACACAGACACACACACACACACACACACACCTCTCCTAGACAGTCCCATATGGACTCATTAGGGGCTGGTCTATCACCACCTGTGCACTGCAGGCCCCAACGGACCGGCTTTGACACTGACAATGGACAGAGGCTGCATGGGGAATACACCTACACACACACGCACACACACGTACACACGCACACACACAGCCATATGAAGACACACATAGTATAAGCATGAACACACATATACCTGACACGCACTGTGTATCTTGACACTGATAAGGACAGCAGTCCAGGACAGATCTACCTTGGGACTGTGACAGAATCACAGAGGGAGAGACAGATGAAAAGAAAGATGACAGGAGTGAAAACACAGCAGAGCACGAGGCAGTCGAGAAGATGGAACAAGCAGACCGGAGCTGTATAAAAAGACAAGAACAATACAGTAGTGTGGTCAGAACCATAGAACAGAACAGAACAGAACAAAACACAGCACGACCTACAGTAATAGTTCAACATAGTAGAGTAGAACACAACAGATCAATATGAGACAGAATAGAACAATAGAATCTAACAGAACATGTCAGAACAGTAGACATCAGAGCAGAAGAAATACACCAGAACAAAATAGGACACAGAATAATATAGAAAAACACAATGGAACAGAATAGAACTAAGTCAGAACTGTAGTGGGACTCTCAGGTACAAAGTCTTTATGTCCTGGAAAACAATCTGTAACCATACACACTGTGTGTGTGTGTGTGTGTGTGTGTGTGTGTGTGTGTGTGTGTGTGTGTAAATACTGTATACAAGAATATACCCTTCGGCACACTATCCCAGTATCTAAAAGAAGTCCCTGGGGGCCTCTTGATCTACTGTACCTACATTAAGGTGTATTGTGTGTGGGTGTGTGGGTGTTGTGTGGGTGTTGTGTGGGTATGCATGTGCGCATGTGTGTGAGAGAGGATGACAAAGATGGGTGGGGAGCAGAGGTGTGAATTTAGAGTGTGTGTGTGTGTGTGTGTGTGTGTGTGCGCGCGCGCTCACGCGTGTTTATACAATGAGACCAGCCCCTTCTAGAAACAGATGGTGTCATTTCCATAGTAGCGTGCTCATCAAGCTGATTACTGAGTTAAAGCTTTAGCTTAATTGGGAAAATATAGACCACATATATTCAAGTTGGATGTAATGGGTTTACAAAGTATTAGACTATTTACATAATAGAACATAATGTCTATTTTTGTATGTCTTATTGTGATATTTTGGAGTCTATTAGAGTATGTGGGCCCCTTTAGTGAGTTAACATGCACTTAATTGTTTAGAAAGTACGTAACCCCACCCCAATGTTATGTGTTATTTACTAGACATATTAGGTGATTTAAATTTGTAAGAGAATGGGTTGAGCATGTTTCTTTGAAACCATTCATCAGAACCCATGCACACACACATACAGACGTGCACACAGAAAGACATAATAAAAAATGAAACACACTATACAGATGTGTTATTATATGCTTTGCTTGCTTTCTCATGTGCATTCCATGTATCAATTTGATTCATGGCTGTTTGTTTATGTTTTATGCAATGTCAGCATCAAACAGCATACCTATGCGTGGGACTGGGGGGGCGGGGTCAGATGTGTGAAAATTATAAAGCACTTGTCTTTAGGTCTGTTGAGTAACCTCTGATCCATCCCATCTTCCCTCTTAGTGCCTATCAAGATAGGTTTGTTAAATAAAGTGTACAAATGTAGCTAAGGATGGCATGTCAAGGTCATGGTCTTATTTCTGCTCTGTAGTTCTTATAGACCCCCAAACAATGCGGGGGAAATGACAGTCACTTTAATTCCTGATCACAGAAGGTGGTATTACACCATTTGCACTATGTGCACCTCTGCAGGGGTGTGGTTCACCATATATACGGGGCAGGCAGTGTCAGGGTATCACTCACACAGAAATGCTTGTGTGTGTGCGCGTGTGTGTGTGTGTGTGCGCGTGTGTGTGTGTGTGGTGTGTATGTAATCATACTCGCCCACCCTAATAATAGCCTAACCTTTATGTGGATCAGTTACTGATGTCTCGGGGTATTTCATCATGCTGAGGTGAGGTGGAAGGTCTCATTCTCTAGTTTCCCCATTTCCCTCTCTCTTAAAACCGCCTGGGTCCACCCTACCCCCATTCCCATACACAGCCCACTCTTCCCTGTCCTCTTCTCTGGCCTTTAACAGTGAACTTTGCTTGACCCTCTCCCACTAATCTGTGGAAGCTGGCGTCAAAACGTTCTTCTTTAATGGACTCGGGGACTTAAGGGCTAAAGCCGCGCATGTTGTAAAAAGGGAATCGGAGATAGCTGCTGAAAATTGGATTGTGGCTTTCACTGACAGACCAACTCTCTCCCCTTCTCTCTCTCTCTCCCCTTCTCTCTCTCTCTCACTCTCTCTCTCTCTCTCTCTCTCTCTCTCTCTCTCTCTCTCTCTCTCTCTCTCTCTGTGTGTCAACATCTCTTTCTGTCTCCCTCATTTGCTCTCTGTCGCCACTAGTGTCTCTGTCCCCTGGAGTGTCACAGGTTTTAATTGGTCATGTGTCTTTTGTGCCTACATTAGCATAGCTGATAGTAGCCTCTCGACATGCTATAAGGTCTTCTGTTGGTTAGCTATCCCTCCTCAAGGTGACAGAGGCTCTTATCATTAGATAAGAGGGCCAAGCCATAGACATATCTCTCCAACAATGGAAAAGCATAATTACTTACAGCTCATTTTATATTGAGTGGCAATTCAAAATGCTTTAAAAATTGTTCTGTACCTTCAACTACCTGCGAAGGGGTTACGTACAGTAAATGAAAAATCACACACACACACACACATCCCATACACTCATTAGCGTTTAGCCTACTGTACCATTATGGTGTTTTTGGAGTGTTTTTGGAGCATTTTCTCTGCGAGTTGCCAGAGAAAATGTGCTAGGGTAGGTTTGATGTATTAAAATGTTGCACTGTTCTTTCATGGTTAATAGCACTACATTCTGACAGATCAGATGTAGTTCCTTACCCTCTATTAGATGGTGAGCTAATTGTTTGATTACTTGACAGTTGACATGTGTTGTCTGATGTTATATATGTTTTCCCTTAAAAAATACACATTCAGGTTAATGTCAACATATTTAGAAAGCCAATGAGACATGTGCCAAGGGATCTTGAAATGGGCGAAGGAAAAACCTCAGATTTATCCACAGATACCCTCTTTCTCCTTCATTCTCTCTACTCACCATTCCTTGTTCATTCATTCATTGAGCAGCTCCTCTCATTAGATCCCCACTGAGAAACAGTGAACAAGGAGTGTGTGTGTGTGTGTGTGTGTGTGTGTGTGTTTCAGGAAAAAGAAGAAAAGCAGAATAAAGAATAAACTGAAACATAATAATGCTTATATGTAATATAGGATCTTTTCATGTTTAACGACTTAGTAATGATGTAAGTATCATGAAAGTTAAATATAATAAAACCTAAACTTAACCCTCCTGTCGCCCTAGGGTTAGGATTAGGGTTAGGGTTAGGTTAGAAAAGTATTTTGCGGGTCATTATAGCAGGTTAAACATTAATATAGCAGCAAACAATTATTTTCTGTGTAAGGCTATAGTGTAGTAATTGCGCCCTGAGTAGAGAATTACATCACACTCCCTCTGTGTGTGTTTATAAGAGCTCATCATTCATCATCAGTTTTCATTACAGGTTCGGCCACAAAGCATGTGTGTGGCCTACAAAGCATTTGTTTTTGTCTGAGATGCTGGTGCGCATAGGGTGGCATCTGGTATCGGACAATCATACGTAGTTCCTTTAATGTAGTGCTTTAACACAGTATACTGTACTCTACCTATTGTACAACACTTTCATAATTCAATAACAAAGGTCATGTTATTTTATGAGACTCTTATTCCCTGTGCCCATTGACGTGTTACCTTGGAGATCTCAGTAGAAAATATTCATCATGAAATTGCTAAATATAATTTTCACTCTTAAATGTACCCAATGAAAGGGAATATATCTTATCAAAAATAAAATCATACTGTTGTGAATACATTTCTTAACCCTCATGTTTCAAACACACTATCTTGTAATACCAGAAGATGGCACCATCTGATTGTGCCTGATTGTGTTGTTCTTTTTAGTGTCAGTGCTGTGTGTATTTATTTCTTTAATTCTTTATTTATTTATGTATTTCTTTGTTTATTCATGCCCTTTAACCCTCTTGTTGTCCTCCGAGTAAAACTGACCCAACGAACTAGCACTCTGTGGCAGATAGTGTCCGTCAATCCTAATTCTACAGCTTACACACACATATGATGTGCACTGCTGGCACAACAAGGTGTGAGTTTGAAAATCGAGGACAACAGGAGGGTTAAAAGTCACACAAAAACAAACAAATACATAAATAAATAATTAATAAAGAATTGAATACACACAGCACTGACAATAAAGAGAGCTACACAATCAGACACAATCAGGTGGCACCATCTGGTGGCACAATGCGATATAATAAGGATGTCCTTAAAAATATCATATTTGGCCACCTGGCAGCGCCATCTGAGTGTGTACGTGGGTGTAAGGTGGTCTAGCGATCTGGGTGTTTGTCTCCCAGCCACATCAGATTGTGGGCTCGAGCCCCGGAGCTGGACTACCTGCAAACATCCTTGGGCCAGATGTCTAACCCCGATTGCTCCCAATGGTTAGGTGCTCCTTGCATGGCTTGCACCCCCATCGGTATGTGAATGTCCAACTATATCACAAATGTACTACATATAAGTCGCTTTGGATAAAAGTGTCTGCCAAATGCCTTAAATGTAGGATTTTGTGTACTTTTTAATTGGCATTGCTGTGTCTATTTATTTATTTATTAATTATTTCTTTATGTATTTGTGTTGTTTTGTCATGCCTTTTAACGCTCCTGTTGTCCTTGGGTTTCAAACACACACCTTGTTGTGCCAGCAGTGCATACTGTACCATTATGTATGTGTAAGTTGTAGAATTAGGTTTATCGCCTTCTATCTGTCACAAAGAGCTAGTTATTTGGGTAATTTTGACCCAAAGGACATCACAACACTTAAATAAAATAAAATAAAAACAACAATGTAATAATACCACCCTATGCAACACCCATTATCCCAACCCTCCAATCACATACAAGCACCTGGGAAAACAGAAAATCAAGCCCAAACATCCGGAGTCCCATTCCCACCATCCCTGAAACACTAAAATTCCGGGACCCAGACCCACTCCCCAACCACTTCAATCTCAGTCAGAAAATGGAAATCCGAAGACACTGAAGGAATGAGCCCACACACCAACATGCATCTATACTGTATGTCTGTGTAAGCTGTAGAATTAGAATTGGCACCTTCTATCTGCCACAAAGCGGTAGTGCCTTGGGTCTGTTTGACCCAGAGGACAACAGGAGGGATACAACAATCTTTTCAGCTCTTTCAGATATAATATATGTCTTTCTCTTTTGTCCTGACAACATTACAGTTAAACCAAATAAAAACAGATTGCATTCACTCATATTGTTACTGTCCATGAACTCACCCATCTTTTTATTCAAACAGAAGATCTATTTGTTGCATGCTACTAGTATTTCTAAGTTAAAGTCTGTGAGCCTTTATGCTTTTCTCTAAATGCTTCAGTACAATAGAACAGGATGCATGTCTTCAAATCAACCAAGGAAAATGAAGTACAGCAGACCTTTGGTCTAGAAATAATAAATAGAGTGTACAATAATTTCATTGCCAAGACAAATGTTAGAGAATGTTTTAACCACACTTCCACAGTCAAAGGCAACTCACAAGAGAAAGGTAAATATTTAACATTTATAATTTTAAAGAAATGAATGTCATCAGTTAAACTGGTCAGGTAGCATATTCTTATAAAAACAAACTAACTAATAACTAACTCGGCTGTCCCTGAGAAGAGGGTACTTTTGAACCCAGAGCCACAGTATGTGATGTACCTATAAGGAATTTGTTTGAAGTCAACAAGAGACAAGCGTAACTACATCTCCGCTATGCCAGAATACCCCTTATAAACGTTCATGCAAATGCCATCCGCGATGCCTTGTACAGTGTAATGTGCAGCTGAAAAGCTTTTAATTGTGTGTATCAACAAGGTGCTTGTGTGCGTGCTCATCTACATGCGTGTAATGTCCTGGTGCACTGCCAGCCATTTAGTCATTAGCACCCAGCCTGCACATGCAGCAACACCCAAAAACCATGAAAATACACACATCCCTTCGCACTGCTAAGCTCTACACTCCTACACAGCTCCAAATAGACACACACACACACACACAGAGTCCCATTCAATTTCACACATGTCAGGGGAGACTCCAGACCCGGCAGTCATATTAAACTGGCTCATTATTTATGCAGGGGGAGAGATTGCTAGTCCCCGATTTGCCTCATGAAATGTTAATGTATTCATCGGGAAATTTTAGTCTTTTAATCTGGCCCACCAGAAAACTACTTTTTCTGAGACTACAGTGCCACAGCGCTCTGCCCCTATAGTGTATATCTCTAAGCATCCAAGAAGTAGGAATCAAGTTGGCATTTGACATGCTAATTCCCATTGTCATTTGGCGTGCTGCTGTTCTGCAGCACCGGGCTAGTTGCATGTGGCAATAAACACGCACTACATCACAGCTGTTTGGTGCGCATCAGGCAGACCGCACACCAATAGCCCTAGTATCATTTCCATATGCATTCGCCTGTCAAGGGGGCATTGCCTAAACAACACCTACAACATGCCATGCCAGAGCTGCTAGTTTGACTTAATCACTTGTTAGAAGGCTGTTTTTTCACTCACTCGTTCCAGAATGATTCACACTTTTTCGTAGTGTAGATTTGCATACTCTACAAGGAATGTTGAAGCACAAGACTGAATTCAACATTAACAAACAACATATATGAAATATATTTATATGTAAAAAGAAATGATATTGCTTATAGTTTCTAGTATATATTGTAAGTATGATAACCATATATTACATATAATTTTGTTAGATACATACTTTAAAGTATCATCATAATGTTCATATCTTAAAATTAATATATCAGATGTGCGCTGATGGAAAAAGCTACAGCAGTAATGTGGATGTTTAAATAGAAAAGCATATCTAACCCTACAATATTTTGATTAAAAAACTATTAAATATCTTTCATATTCTTTTTCTTTTTACCCCTCTCACCTCCTTTCTGACTGTGTTTTCTGTGGAGGCAGATAAAAATATCTTCACTCCTTCTGTTATATTAAAAAAAAACATTTTCTCTCACCTAAAATGAAGCGGTTCTAGGTAGCTGAAAATTACCTCCCAATGGTTGCTATGCAACGGCAGCATCCGTGCAAAGCCCTGTCATTTCCCCAGCCAAACTAATATCCCACAATAACCTCAAATAAGCCCTCCACTCATCTGTGTGTGTGTGTGTGTGTGTGTGTGTGCGAGAACAAGAGAGAAAGAGACAGAGAGGAGGCGGTGGGGGGAGATGTGTCTGTCTTTCCCCCTTCCTGCATATCTGAGGTTTTGTATGTGAATACTGTAAGTAGATCTTGTGCATGCATATACAGTAATGAATGTGTTTGTGCGTGCATGACAAAATGTGTGTTTCTTATGTAAGTACTGTATAGATAGATGATTTCACTCAAACTTTGGAGCATTCAGTCACAGCCGATATAGACAAGCGGTCTAGAACCGATCTACAGCATCTTTGCCCAATACAGGATGTGATTTTCTAAAGGCACGTACAGACCTAATCTGGGTTCACACAGGGTTAGTTGTCAGATCAGATCAGATATAAAAAACATTATCAGTCATATATGTACAGGTTGCACTCAAAGTTGTACCCAGTTGTTGATCTTTCACATTGTAAGTAAGCCAAAAGTAAAAATGCATGTTCACTTTTCACAATTTACATATCTTATTTACAATGTGAAACATTAACATATATTTTTAGTGTTAGGGTACATACTGTAGCTGATATGTGGATTTATCTAAGCAAAAATAACTGAAAAGACCACTTTCATACAACAATTTTATTTTCATTTAATGAAATGGCTCTAAAAGCATAGCCTTCAGAATATGATCATTATAATATATACATGTATATTTACCATTGTGCACAGCTTTTAGTGACTGTGAAAGCCATTTCCATGGTCATGTTGATTTAACCTTCATCCAATGCTTGTCCGCTATACTGTAGGCTCACAGTACAATAATGTACACAACCTTTCAAGGCTCTGTCATAGAACCTGTATCAAATCATGTTTGTGTACATATCTGCAAGGTCACTGCTCACGGTTAACACTCCTGTCAAACTCTTGTTTCAAACACTATCTTGTAATGCCATCTGATTGTGTCTGAGTGTGTCGTTCTCTTTAGTGTCAGTGCCTTGTGTATTTATTTATTAATTTCTTTATTTCTTTAGGTATTTCTTTTTTGTGTGCCTTTTAACCCTCCTGTTGTCCTCAGTTTTTAAACACACTACCTTGTTGTGCTAGCAGTGCACATCTGTGTAAGCTGTAGAATTGGAATTGGCACCTTCTATCTGCCACAAAGAGGTAGTGCGTTGGGATAGTTTGACCCAAAGGACAACAGGAGAGTTAAAAAAGGTTTGGATTTACCTATGGAACTTTTAAGATGCCCTTGCTTTTGTGTCAAGAAGTTGATCACATTGATTTGTTGAATCAATGAGTTCTGTAATATAAGAAAATAACCCATAATGTGTTTGTGTGAAAAAATAATATTGTTTATAAAATGAATAAGCTACAATGCAGTTAAAATAAATAATACAGCCAGATAAATCTATTTAATTGTGCATGCCTTTCTTGATGAGCATTGCATCTGCATTTACTCTTGTATTGAAGGTATTATGCCGGGTGCACACTACACGATTTCAGGTCGATTTTGACCCGGTTCGGTCGTGACCAACGGGATTTTCAGCATCGGGACAGAACGTGGCTCATCGAGAATGACAAAAGGCGTCTTTACTCTGTGTAGTGTGACATATTCCAAGATAGGCTATCAGCCATCTGCGATGACTCACGGCATCCTGAAGAAAAGACTAGCATGATAGAATTTATTTTATTTTCTCGACTATTGACATCCCCTACGACGTGTGCCGACATATTCCTTCACGTTAACTAATAGGATGGCAGGATGCTCTGCGTGGAACTATGTTAATATGGTGAAGGAAAGCTAGCCTTGCGTGACCATCCTGATCTTGCGAGCTTCAATTTATTTTCGCTCCGAGAATCAGTCTGGAAAGGTCTGGGATCAAGGTGATTGTAGTTCGAGTAACATCTGAACTGTCAAATCAGCGTCGTTGTTAGGTGTGACGACAGAGAAAGCGACTTGAAAATAACAATGGCGGATCCTACAAAGGTAAACATAGATGATCCTATATTGTCAGTTTCATCTCAACTGAAGACTAAATCTTCATTGAAAATAGAACAACAGCATTTTTTACACGGAAAATATGTTTACGCTCTACTCCCAACTGGTTGCGGCTATAGTTTAATTTCATACGTCATATGGTTCGTTGGTCAGAGTGGTTGAAGTTATGGTGACAGAGAAATGGTTTATCCAATCAAGTCACAAGAAACCGCCTTAAACAAAAAGTTCCTATGGACAGCTTCCCAGATGGACTTGTGAAACAATCCATCTGGCATGTCAGGTTAGGCGGATGCTACTGCAACTGTCAAATGGACACATGAAACAGAAGAGCACTTTGTTGAACAAAGGCAACTATACCCTGCAAGCTTATAATAGGCCTAGCTGTTGGCTAATGTTATTGACATGTCAATACGTTCTTTACCTGAAGTTCTCTTTGAAGGACACACAGCCCATAATGTACTGCCCTCTTCGTGACACCCAGGAACCCAGGAAAAAGTTTTTCAGTAGAAAAACTTTTTTTCTTTCTGTTTTTTCTTAACCCTTGTGATGTCCTTAAAATTCTCATATTTGGCCACCCATCTGATTGTGTATGATTTTGTGTGTTTTTTTAATTGTCATTGTTGTGTGTATTTATTTTTTATTTATTTATTTATTTATGTATTTGTGTGTTTTTTTTATGGCTTTTAACCCTCCCGTTGCTCTCGGGTTTCAAACACACACCTTGTTGTGCCAGCAGTGCCCATCATATGTCTGTGTAAGCTGTAGAATTAGGTTTAGCGCCTTCTATCTGCCACAAAGAGCTAGTGGTGTGGGTCATTTTGACCCAAAGGACATCACAAGGGTTAACATAAAATCCCCAGCATCACAGCGCTTGTGTAGCCATTATTGACAAATGCTTGACCGGCGCCGCAAACTGTGAACTCGCAGCTATGATTGACTTCTTGTCCCCTCCTTCCCGACGACACATGATCTCTCGCCAGGTCGTGAACAACAGCATACGGTGATTGGTCGGTGTCATACATGTAGTGTTGCCAGTCTCCCTACCACGACACGTCAAAAATGTACGGCACAATGTTCGTCTAATATGACATGGAGACAATCGTGAAAGACAAACAAGTCGTGTAGTGTGTACCCGGCATTAGCGACATCCTTTGGACCTACAGTATTGGAATGGATCAGTGTTGGCTACCCAAACCACATCTAAATTATATCATATTATATTACAAAAACTACTTGGGCATTCAAAGTTCTCTGTATATCTGAGTTGCTCTTGCAGTACTAACTTTCTTAAAAGAAACAACGTTGGCCCTGACAACATGTAACAGCCTGACCTTCTGTACTTTCCAAATATCAGAAGACTCATTTCAACACCCATTCATTTGATTTCACACGTTAATATAACACTTTTGCCGGTACAATAGGCCAACATGCAAACACGCAGATGGCAGACGCTGGGATTAATCCAACAATGCGCGTTTGACTGTGGCAGAAGGAGGTTGATGGGCAGGTTGTGTGTGTGTGCACGTTGTCCAGTCTCGTTTAATTATTTTTGTGACCTGACCAGCAACAATCTAAATAGTATACTAAATGTATACTGTATATATATATATGTGAGGTAACGTCTACAACTGGTATACATCTGTGGAGGCTATATGCATAAAATATTAAAGCAAATTTCAGCTTTTAGGCTTGATACGGTAGGTGTGTTTGCATGTTTGTTAAGGGACAAGCAGAGAGAAACGGGTCCTACTTATTACTGGGTGTTACTGCTATTGTGATAAAGCTTGTAGGCCACCAGTGTGAATGAAATCCAAAGGACCACAGGAACCTGCTTGGAATCATAAGCTAGTCCTCCCTGATAGCTAAGACTCCATTAGCTACACTCACACTTCAAAACAGTTACATATTGCCCTGGAAATTGTTGTGGGTAGCACACGTGGAGCGGATAAATTCATTTCTGATCATACAGTGAGCTCGATTTTATTCATGGCGGTGCCAGCCAAGCGGGCAGGGAGGATGGATGAAGGATGGCAGCAGGGATGACTGGAGCGATATGAGGCAGATGAAGAGAGATGGAAAGTGAGATGCATGAAGGAGAAGAGGGCAGGCTTGCTGATGAAAGCTCACCACTCTCCATTTTTCCTCTTCAATATTTTCCCTCTGTCTTCCCTCTCCTCCCTTTTTATCTGCTGTCACACAGGAGCGCTGTTTACAGACAGCTCAATTACACAAACTACATCACTGCCTCTACTCATTGCCTGCAGAATAGGAATGTCTCACAATGATGGTGTATGTCACCATCATTTTCTTCACAATCCCGGCACAATGTGTGGATTCTGCAATGGCGATACCAATACAATATAACAATTTGTTTGGGTGACAAACTCTCACAATACCTGGCCAGATGCCACTGCAGGTGTTAAATAGCAACGGATCGATACCAGACCATTTTGCAGGCAGTGCTGTAAGAGAGTAGCTAACGTAGTACTGCAGCTAAAGTAGCAGCTATAGCACCAATTTGCTAGGCTGGTACCTAGGCTAAGAATAGGCAATACATTCAAAGATGGGAATTGGATCGTTTGCATTTTTTAAGTGACTACAGTGTATTTTGTTCAATGTTAAATGCCGATGAGCGATCTGCTAATTAAAGTGACTGAATGTCAGTTGGGTTAATAATCACCATTATTGTGTGAATCTCTCTCTCGCAAAAAGGGAAGTCAGGACTAGAGACAATGAGTGAAAATAACATAGTTAACATGGCAGGAAGCTGACATGGGTGTCATTTCAGATTGTGATGCTGTGTTTAGTGAACTTTTATTGTTGATCATTTACCATGTTATTAAACAGGGACTAGGAAAAAAAGTGATTGATAAGGATATGTTTTATATACATTTCATAATAGGATAGTGACAACCCTCAACGAAAGCTAGTTCTCCAAGCATTCCCCATAGACATTGAATGTTCGCTTGACAGTTAAAAGTGCAGTCAGCTATTATAAGCGAATACATTTTTTGTATAATTCACCAAATATCTCCCCACATTTCCTAGCTTATTGTTGTCTCTGCATGCTGATAAAATAATATGGTATTTATACACAGCCCTGTCTCCGTTAATTAGAATGTAACCAAAGTGCTGAAAACAACTCACAACAATAATGCCCTTGGCTTCACAATGCGTTTCAATGTATGGTGTGGAGCTTCTGAGGGAATTTGTTTTGATTTGAGCTCGAAGTTACAGTAGCAAGTGACTAACGCTGCAAGTGAGCATATAAGCTAGCATCACACTATCACATACATTATGAAAATGAACAATTAAATTAATACTGCAGTAAGGCAAGGTGCTACCACCTTGATGGAACATAAAATGTTTTGAGAATATGTTTTGCTCTAATAATGTTTTGAGAATATGAATCCGGTTAATGTGTATAGTGGTAGTCTTAACACATGAGAAAACATTTTGATAGCAACGTCTGATAATAACAGACGTTAATTAAATCTAGTCTGTATTTGGCCCTATGTGTAAATACATTTTTGTACTTAGCGTCTCTATAATCCATTTCATATTGAATTTGCTACTGTTTAGAACTCTGTTTTGAATGTAAATTAGCATTCACTGAAGCCTGCGAGTAGTGATCCAATCAGCACCGTAGGGGGTGGAATCAGGTATGGTGTTGTCTGCGATTTAGAAAACGCTTGCTCATGTGTCATTATTACTTATTATGCCTCGAACATTTACACCATCAGTTGAGAAGCTGTCAGCATTGCTGCTGCATTAGTTTTCACATACATGTTACTTGCCTCATGTGCAATTTGGTGACATGGTTCTCTGGTCTCAGAGGTTGACGTGTATT
Organism: Aphredoderus sayanus; assembly: GCA_027564795.1. Taxonomy (NCBI): domain Eukaryota; kingdom Metazoa; phylum Chordata; class Actinopteri; order Percopsiformes; family Aphredoderidae; genus Aphredoderus; species Aphredoderus sayanus. The sequence goes on along the minus strand of JAODUG010008820.1, from coordinate 10,171 downwards.
GATGTTCTGGCACGACTATCGGGCGCCATGATGGATTTGTGCTGTAGTTACATAGTCTGGTGCAATTTATTGGACCTCAACCTTCGGCCTCCATGTCAGCTACAACATTTTAAAAAGAGGGATTTTTAGCCAGCGAGCTGTCACAAGAATATTGGCCATAGTGAACAGATGGACTGTATGGGTGACTATGATCCATAATCACACATTAGAAGTTTTTATTACAACTTAAATAGACAAGTAAATTGAACAAAACAATATTCATGATGAAAGGTATGAACCAAACTTGATGTTGTCCTTAATTATATTGTAGTATGCCACCAGGTGGCGCCATCTGATTGTGTATGATTTTGTTTAGCGCCTTCTATCTGCCACAAAGAGGTCGTGATTTGGGTCAGTTTGACCCGGAGGACAACAGGATAGTTAAAAGAAACACAACACAGTATAACATTCACCCATTGTGGACAGTGGACAGAGCGAATGAATAAACAGCTGAATAAAGAGGGTTGGGGTCAAAGTAGGGGGTATGGGAGGAGTGAGAGGTGAAACAGCAGGGAAGGGTGGCGAAGGGGTGTCAGGAGGACCAGCAACCCTTATTAATCATTGTCAATGGGAGATATAGGGGGTGGGAAGGAGTTAATGATCGACTGCGGATGTGAAGGATGCTGCTCGCCCCGTGAGTGAGAGAGAATTAAAGAGAGACAGCCACTGTGCGTGTGCATGTGTGTGTGTGTGTGTGTCCCACAGAGGTAGAGCAGGGCACAGCAGCAGATATGGAAGTGCAGTGCAACCTCATTGTATAATACACGGCCTCCTGAAATTGATTTGTCTCCATAGGGCCTTTGATGGGCTAAAACGGGCTGGCATAAATTACCTCAGCAGAGACCGACGGGCACCTCCCTTCCGTAGCAGTCATTTACCAATAGGTTATAGAATACACATTTAGACATCATAAATGTAAATGGACTGCATTTATATGGCGCTTTTCTAGCCTACCGGCCACTCAAAGCACTGTACATTATTGCCTCACATTCACCATTCACACACACAATCGTACACCGTTGGCGGTACAAGCCATGCAAGGAGGACCTAACCACTGGGAGCAATTGGGGTTAGACATCTTGCCCAAGGAGTCTTGCAGGTAATCCGGCAACTCCAGGGCTCCAGAACCCACAACCTTCTGGCTGGGAGTCAAACACCCAGACCACTGGGCCATCCTACACCCTACATCATCTATCCAACCTCTCTCCCATTTTCTTTATTCCCTCCTTAGCATCTGCCTTTTTCGTGCCGCTGCCTGGCCATTCATCCGTCCCTGCCTCCTTCACTTCTTCAGTCCCTCTACATTCTTCCCTTCATCCTGAATTCACCTTTTCCAGAAAAGAAGATGAAACAGCTGAGCTGTAAGTGAACAGCAATTAATGACTCTCCTATACTATCTTTCCCCTCACCATCCTCCACCCACCTGTCATTCACTCCATCTTCCCTTTATCCTACAGTACATCAGAGGTATAAAAGAGAGAGAGAGAGATTAGATAACATGGCTGTGGTGCATCGTAGGGATACCAGATACATACTGCAAAGATTATCTATAGAGATCTTTGTCTATGCATGCCCATGCTCTTCAACGCCACAGTGTATTTGCCATCCAACAGGATTTGATTCATATGAGAATTGACATCTGTAAAGTTCAAAATACATGTAAATGAAGCCATTATGGGAACTGTTATCTGAATTAGCTTAGCGTATACAGAATGTGATCACAAAAGATACAAATAATAAACATATAAATAATGAATAAATAAATTATACTGACTCAAATGTACCCAAACTATACACCTTCCTCAAAGCCTTCTTAATATGAAATCTTAATTTCCATCTATGGCTGTAAATAATCCTTTATACATCATTCTAACATGTTCAGGCACATAGCCCTGAAAGCTGTATTTTATTTTCAATACTTTTGCTACTTGGTCTGCTCCTTTCACTGTAACAATGCATTTTCTAATTAAATGTAATTAATGAATCAACCTCTCAGACACATTTTGTAAATGCTTCCTACCCCGGTGACCTTAAACGTTTTAAAGAAAGTGTGTCTTCAGAAAAAAATGAATTAACTAATTAATAAATAAATACTTTTCACAGCCAATTTTTAATTCAAATATATAACCACGTAAATGCAGTAAACTTATTTTTCAATTAAAACAATTTCTTATAAACTACTTGAAAACATGGCATAGAACATTAAGCTAGTATTAGTTGTAGAATGCATGAAACTATGTCAAACTTTCATTTGTAAAATCAATTAGTTATTTAATATCCATTTTAATGACTCCAAGCCAAAAATGATTTTACATCGATTATTGTAAAGAACATTTTAAAGGATAGTTATTACAAATAAAAGCTACTTAAAAGTGAATCCTGACAGAAAGAAATATAGGCACAGTGGAGAAGAGAAGTCATCCATAATAAACATTAAAATTAATAAGAGCATCATTACAGCTGCTTAACAAAGCTGGGCCATTAAAGCAGCCAGGTCATTACGGGCTGAATGCTGACTCTCATGAAAGGAACACCGTACATTGTTAATCATCATCTGTCCCACACCTCTTTGTATATGTAGATGTATATGTATGCAAAGGTCCACTGAAAAACTCATAATTTTCATGATTTAGACTATATGTTAATGTATTCATTAATCTGTGCTGCTCTCTTCCTGACATGATATAGATTGACTGTGAGAAATGCGATGCATCAACACCCTGTGAGTGATTCTGTTAATAGAAAGACATCAGTACTGTACTGTAATGTCCTTGTTGGAGAACGCTAAGAAAGGGTACACAAGGGAGCGGTGGGGGGGAGGGGAGGAGGGGAGGGGGGGGGGGGACAGAGAAAGTGGCGGATTAATCACTCACTGATTCCTTTTTCTGTCTCTCCTTCTCTTTCTGTATGCCTTCAGAGACGCTTTAGTCGCGATAATCCACAGAGCGTCGCTTTAATCACATCTTTGTGGGCCTCCACTTTTTAATTAAGGCCCGTGTTTCAGCTCATTTCACTGCGCATATTTAGCCAAGCAGTGGGACGCCACGGCATTCATCAGACAGATCGTCTGACAGGGGTGCGTCGTTGGTTGTGGAGAGGACCTTAAACACTGATTGGGTCATGAGCCAAGGGCAGATGAAGGTGCACGCACACGCACGCACGCACACACACACACACACACACTACTTTACTTTCAATGTTTATTACATACTTATGAATATATGAATAATTATACGAGTTTACACTCCATTAGTAATATTCATGCACATATAGTATTACTTAAACATCCTGCATTTAGATTGAATTCACTTTCATACACAAATATTGGAGGCCGCGGGCCTGAGGGCTCAACACTCTCTCTTTACAGAAGCTACAGAAGCTATACAGCTATACAGTTTGTTTTTATCAGTTTCTTTTTGGATTCTGTTCGACTATCAGGTGGACACAGTGCTTACCATTGTTTTCTGAAGACTTTTTTAAAAACGACGTTGGGCTACTTTTGCTGTAACCTCACTCTCGCAATTGGCTGACTGGCTTATGTGATCTAATGCGATTTGTTGACAAGGCCATATGATCGGTTGCAACAAGTATTTATTTAGTAAGTTATTTACTAAATCGCCAACATTGCACTTATTAGTTAGTGAGACGTTTTTTGAGGGGGGAACGGAGGGGTGGAGACTTTTCCATTAATTTGGACAGTTATACGGGCTATTTATGAGCCGAATGCCGCGCAGTTGATTTGTGTCCAAAATCAGAGAGGGTAAATACACCAATATTGGCACACGGACACACAAATATCAGTTTGCACCCTCTTTATTCTAACGCACACAAACAATTTCGTGATTTGGCTTATTCCATTGCTATACTGTCAATCTCTCTCTACCTATCTCACTTATGTACACATGCACACACGCGTGCGCACACACACGCACGCACGCAGGCACACACACACACGCACGCGCACGTGCCCACCCCTGGCGCCTTTTGGTGATCATCACACAGCCTTCCATTAATTTCCCAGCGAGCGGTTTTCCATCTCCCTCAGATTGCTCTTGTTTGTCATCCTAAGCTCTGCCTTCAATCATGTTTGCCCACGCCTTGTGCAGAGCATTGCCCATTTAATTGCGCCGAGAACCACGCTTTGAAAATGTAAGAACGGGAGCGGCATAATAAACAGGAATATTCAAATGAAGGACAGAGCTGTTAATTGACATCTCGGGCAGCGAAGGGGATGGCGGGGAGTCATTAGTAGTAGAGGGTTAAGAAAAAGCGACGTGAAAGGTTTGCTTCCTGGGGTAGGGGGTTACTTGACAAAAATGTGTTTTCTTTTAATTATATACAGTCAATTCAGACCAGGTCAGGTTATTTTAGAACATACATAAATAAAAATGAATGTATCCTGTATGCATAACACGTTTATTACTGTAGCTTTAGATACCAGTCCCTGCGGTTGATGCTAAAACACTTGATTTTAGTGAAAATCAACACTGGTTGTCTTTTGTACTTCTTAAAAACGTCATAGGCTGCTTAGATGTTTCCATAGGTCTACTGCACATATAGGATCTTGTCTTGGTCAACTAATGCATCTACACCTGAATGTTGATTATCGACCATCGCCATGAAGGGAGAATATTCACCTTCTTCAACAGCAAGCCACATACAGTATAGGTGAGGTGGTTCTGGTCATGGCTTGGGGGTTCACACCTTGCTGACAGTGACACATGGTGCAAGCTGCCCTGTATGATGAAAAGGGCTCTGTCACTTTAATAACTGTAGGAAAACTAAATGGTGCTAACCAAACGTCCAAAAGCTAATGAGCTGTGGTATTGTAAATAGTAGGGGCGAGGGCCGGTTCCTCGAGTTAGATGTCGATATTTGTAATTGTGCTCATTGTGAATCGCTTTGGATTAACTTTGTTCTGGTCTATGTCAACATCACCTACTCACTGTTTGGCGGCTGATTCTTTAACCAGCTGACAAACTGTTTTGAATGGAGAATCGTAGAGGAGCTTTGAGAAGAACATCTCTATCAATATCTCTTCCCAACACTAGTGAGTATGCAAGGCAGTAAATGAATGGCTCAACAATAGATATTGACAAATGTCAAGCCCCGGCACCCACACCACAATTTCTTATAGAAGAAGCCGTTTCCTTGTTGCAAGCCATTGAGTGACAGCGATTGATGATCATTTACATCTACAGCCCACATCACAGAGAGTTAATTAGGAGTCAGGAGCTGGCATGCTTAGATCTTCTCCTGTGTTAGGCAGTCAAGATCAAACAAACCTTTTAATGACCATTAGAGCCTCCTGTTAGAATAAGATGATGGTTAGCGGGACAAGCGTGTTAATACACATGTTGCCTTTTGTTGCAGTGGAAGCACATTCAATGTTAGAACTAGTGGATCATCTTCACTGGTTCCATTTAAATCAGCAGTGACAGCCACACACTGTACGTACTATGTGACAGGCACATAGTACGTACGGAAAACGTAGAGATACTGTATCTTTGACACAGCGGACACTGCAATGAGGAAACGATGATAGTTCTGTTTCTCTCCGCTGGTCTACCAAAACGGAGATATGAGGACAGCGAGTCAGAGCAAAGGAACCCAAGAGGGTTGGGTTGGAGAGAAGACAAGAGAAGCAGAAAGCAGTGACTTCTAACAAAGTGACAGGGGGTTCAAAGTAGGGTCGGGCCCTCTTGTCTCCTCATTTCACTTGATGAGCATTCTCTCCCTCCCTCTCTCCCTCTCCTCTCTCGTTTTCGCTCTCCCTCCCATACACATACAAAGGCTGACAGAGAAAAAGGGCAATGCCATTTCTGTGAACTGACATCGGTATTCTACGGTCCAGGCAGCCCGCTGCGGGCACTCACTGTAGCCTCAGATTCTTGCTGACACCCCTGCCGTGGGGAGAAGGAGACCCCGTCTCTCACATACACAAAAAGTACACGGCCCCTTTGCTTCCACAGAAAATGCCAACAAAGACCAATGTGTCAGTTCTATGTGCAAATGCCATTCACAGTAAAGAAAAAGGTCAATTACCACTACAGGCCTACAGGAGACAGATGTATACAGTAGATGGCCTTGGAGAAGAGTTACAGTACAAGACTCATAAACAGTCAAAGACCAGGGCAGCTTTTTAGGTGGGCTGGAATCAGTTTCTTAATAAATGGCAGGCCAGGCTTCTTTCTTATAGAAACGCTTGTGTGAGTCAAACAAGAAACAGCCGTCACAGACATATAATCCTCTCATCATTCCCATGATCAGGATATAGACTAATTTAGGAACAATTTGACAAGCGTGGATCAGGATAAGCTCGATCTACCTCACCAACAGACAAAATGTACAAATGCTGCACTCAGGTAATGGGAATTTGTTGACACTGTAAAAGGATACATTTTCAGGAATATGGTTAAGGTTTTCCCCATTAAGCCCCTCTTTGTGTTGTGAGTCAAAAGCCAAGAATAATGTCATGACTCCATAATGAAGTCATTCAAGTTCTTCAGAAGACAAATTTCCAAAACCTTGGTTCCCCTAGGTGTCCCTTTGATCTCAACATCGACATATACAAATAATCAACTTATGGTCCTAGTATGGTCTCAGGTAGTAATCTCTCAAAGTAACTGCTTCAGTATCATATTTCTACCAAATACAAGCTGCTGGACAGAACTTTAAGTGTATGTTACAACCTGTTATGTAGTTCTAGTTTGCTAAGAACATTTGATATGAATGTTATGGGTATTTGTATATTTTTAACAGAACAGGAAACATGTTAACTATTAATTCTATATTTTTTCTCAAATGTATGGTTTTTCTTGAGATGCATTATATGTACTTTAACGAATGCATATCAAAATGATTAACACATGATGGCCTCAACACTGACCTAGACAAAGATGGGGGGTACATGCGATATGTGAAAACTTCAGTTTCTCTTGTAATGAAATGTTTGTGTTGTGCTATTGTGAAGAATTGGCCTTAACATGTATGATGTTTTATGCACACACCCACAAAGTCCCCATCAGTGCAGTATTCTACATGTACCAATGTGTGTCTGCACATGAAGTGCATTATATTTCAAATAGGATTGAGGTCACCAGTGTAATGAGCTTTATTGCCCCCACATGGGCAACGAGTAGCCCATTGGTACAGATGGAACACACACACACAGGTTCCCCTGGAGCGGCACACATATATGAGACACGTTGGCACTGATAAGGGCAGACAGCTAACCCCCCACCCCACCCACCCCCTTCACACAGACACACACAGGCCTAGACAGGATGGCATGGTGCCAACAGTAGCTAGAGGTTTGTGTGTGTGTGTGTGTGTGTGTGTGTGTGTGTGTGTGTGTGCGTGTGCGTGTGCGTGTGTGTTTTGTTGGTTCCCCCTAAGCACAGTGTCCAGCTGGGAATTAGGCTCCTATAAACAAACAAGTAAGAGCAAATAGAAAAGGACAGAGAGAAGGATATCTACTGTGTTATTACTGTGTTGTTTAAACATAGTGTATAGAGAGGCACAGATGAACGCTTGTAGCAGGCAATAATGTTACTGCCAATTATGTGATAACTGCTGTAGTTCTTAATGTAACAAAAGTAAATTATGTAACAATGTACCATTAACATAATAACATTTTTGAACCAATAACATAATAACTTTTTGCCCATATTTTGTTAGGATTGGTCAGGTTTTCGAGCAGCTATTTAAAAGAAGTAACAGTAAGTGTAAGTTATGGAAGACTGCCACTTAATAATAAATAAAACTTAAACACACCATGATATAACTATATTGTTACAAAATCTCAGATTATAACATTTTAAATAGTTTATTATCTCAACCCATAATGTAATACACAGCCAATAATGTAATAATGTACATTATTGGTAACCACAATAAGCCAGCAATAAGCAATTAGCCTAGCAGCCAATAATAGGCATTGCACTTCCATACACCATTATACATGTTCATTTTTAAAGTTCTCCCTATACACAAGCTTTTAGCAGTCTTATTGAAATTGCATAACAACAACCTGATCCACTGATTGATGGTGGAATTAAATTCCCATCACCTGAGGGAATGGTTACATGGAGCCAAAAAACACAAATTCTTTTATAGGGAGATTTAATAAACTGTATTGTTTCCAGTGTAAAAATAGAACCCCACCAGAAGGATGAAAGCCAAGTCAAGCGTACTGTACATATAGGGGCATTAGCCCACTGTGTGGCACATCACACCCCGTGTGTTCAAGCTCACACCTCAAACGGACACCTTTCCTCTTCAATGGACAATCAACTGATCAGGCACCTCTTCTCAGCAGGTGCCACAAGGTGCATACTGAACTTGTGTGTGGATGTGTGTCCCAGATCCGACACCTTCTTAGGTGTAAATGAGACTACAGACAGCATAAAGCCCTACCTCAGAAAGAGAGGGAGAGAGAGAGAGAGAGAGAGATTGTTCCATCGTTTGCAAGCAGACTGCCTCAATCTCTGTTCTGTTATTGTATGCACACCTCTCTAAAACACACACACACACACACACACACACACACACATCCTGCTGTTCCCTGCACTAGCTAGTTATGCTAATGTATCCCCTTACTAAGACTGTCAAGGCGTGGAACAGGATTAGCATAATGTTAATTCCAGAGAGCGCATGTGCACTCACTCACATACACACACACAGACTATCTCACACAAGCCCATCTGAGCTATTTAAAATAACAGCTTGTTAGAATACAGGTTATCTGAATAAGTAGTGCAGGGGGTCAGATATTATAGAACATATGATATGCACGTCTGTATTTTTCATTGTGATGTAAGGACATAATAAAATTGGATTTCAAGTGTAAAAAAAACAAACCAAATGGACATTTAAATAGATAATGTTGTCCATGTTCACTTTTCTGTCTGATGTCTATCGGATGTTTGCCTTGAAAAAAGGTAAGCAACCTTTAAGTAAAAATGATTTATCACAAAAAAAACTATGTAAAAAAGCTGAAAATGTCCACTTTTGCCTACTTGTAGTTCTAAAGAAAAATGTAATCCAAAACAAAGTGAGCATGGTACTACACGTCAGACGACCCAACAGTGTACTTCTTTTCTAAATCCATCAGTATTGTCTTCCACTATTTATGCCTACTGTGACTGAGGATGACAATGCAATTCTTGTCCAATGATGAGCCATTCAAATACCATCTCTGATTGGTGTTTAACCTGTATTGAGGGCAGGATATGTTAAACATCCTTGACAAGAGGCCTAACACCTATCTACTCCATGATACTTTCCATCGGATAAAAGCATCTGCCACTGACTAACTTATTCAGCAACCTATACTGGCAAGATAGTATTAAAGATTGTACAAACCTTTTGTGCTCTGGATCAAAGCAGAAGGCCAGGTAACAATCACAGTTAAACCAGTCCAAGTACAGTCTCAGGGGTTGCCTTTTAATACATTCATTCTGAGAGAATATACAGTATTGTATGTGACAATAAAAATGCACAATAAAACCAGAATACTATAGATGCAGCCTAGACCACACACAAATGTCTGAGAAGTTCTTTGAAATAAATTGTGTTTGATTATGTCCAACATTTGCACAGACATAAAAGGACATGCACGCACATAAAGAGTGTCAGAATCAGCATGCCACTTTGAGTCATGTCAGATGTTTCCATTTTTCTCCCTCTGTCCCTTTTTACACTTTACTAGCATCAACTGGAAACGACAGATGGATGGAGGAAAGGGAAGAGGAGGAGGAGAGGGGTGTGGAGAGTAGAGCTGAGAATAGTGTGTATACTGTATATATGTATCTTTTTTTTTTTTTACTTTTTATCTGAATATAGATAAACTCTAAAGTTCATGCTTCATGCTGACCTGCAGAGCAATGCTGTCATAATGTATGTTAGACTATATATAAAATGTACATATTAAAACTTATGGTAGCAAAGAGACACTCTTACCATTGGTGATAGCGTAAAACTTTATTGGGAGATAGTTTTTCAATTGTCATTGCAGAGTGTATTTATTTATTTATTAATAATATTTTTTATGTATTATGTTGATTTTTGTGCCTTTTAACCCTCCTGTTGTCCTCGGGTTTCAAACACACACCTTGTTGTGCCAGCAGTG
>JAODUG010008793.1:0-26649 GCA_027564795.1 Aphredoderus sayanus | reverse complement strand
ACACACAAATCATACACAATCAGATGGCGCCGCCGTGTGGCTAAATACTATATTACAAGTACATTACGAGGGTTAATTATACAAAGTACTTAACATAATACTGCACAGCCACATTTCTGCATTCATAAAAGTAAACCAGTCACTCAAGCCCTGCAATAGGTTGTACAATAAAAACTCTAACATCATCAAAATGCCTACAGTATGCATGTAATGTACCGTGGTATTATTATGCACGACATTTAATCAGAGTTGGCACAGTGTGTCAGTCGGTTTTATAGAATCTGTAGTAAATTATACATATACAGTACCTGTGTATACCATGCGGGAGGGAGTTTGTACTCCAGGTCGTGCATTATAAATGAACATCAAGCACTGTAGGCACTACACATACAGCCCCCTTTACCCTCGGGAAGGGTAAAGCACAACAGGAATCCTGTAGCTAACCAGGAGAAACTGGGGGAAGGACACAGTGCCACCACAGATATTGGTGTTCACTACAGATTGTTTGGGTCAAGAACGCCTTTATGGAATGCGTCCCTATGAGGCGTGACAGTGCACCTGAAGCATACCTCATCAATCACTGAAATGTCCATAATATTCTATAAGTCTGACATTTATGAGCAACTTTTTTCATCGTCAGCACTATTGTATCAGGGATTTAGTTTTTTTTAAAAAGGTCCCCAGATGTGTTTTTTTATTTTTTTTATCCACAATGTTCCACCAATATTTTACAATGTCTGCATTTTGTGGGTTGCTTCTTCTTCTTCAACTTTGTCAAGCTTAGGGGCCAATAATGTCCGGCTAGCTTCCGCCCTGAGGTCAATTTAGTGAGCAAATGGGGCGTCCTCTGTTGGCTATGAGAGAGTGGGAAGTTGGGAGGAGAGAGACTGTGCAGCTGCTGATTGGTGTGTCCAGTGCCGGGCTGATTTAAGGCCCCAGGCCACAGGTTGAGTGCTGCTTGGCACTCCAGACACGTCCCTGTAACTAGCAGCAGAGGAAGCACTATTGCCATTCAGCAGCAGCAGACTGCACACGCCTAAATGAGTCTGTTCTGTCCTGCAACACCCGACCTGGAGACCAGCCAGCCCAGCGACTCTCTCTCTCTCTCTCTGGCTCCAAAACCTCACCCCGCCCCCTCGCCCACTCTCACTCTCTCTCTATTCTATTTCTTCATCTATCTTCTTCACTTTCTCCCTCTTTCTTGTCCTATCAGTCTCCTGCTTCCACCTTCAGTCTCACTCTTCATTTTTATCTCTTTCGCACAGGTCCCTCTGTTTCATCTGTTTTTTTTTCTTTCCACCCCGTTTAGTCTGTCTTGCTGTTTCACATTCATTCACTGCTGTTCCCAGCACACCTCTCTCTCTCCCTCTCTCTCTCTGCCTGGCTAGTGACAAACCTCTACTTAAAGTAACACCATGTAACTTTTTACCTTAAAACAGCTTCAAAATCATTTGCAGTGTATGGCATCTCTGTCAATGACCCGCCACTCCTGGGAAGCCAGGTAACTTTGCTACCGGACTGGATACCTCTAGCGAGAACTGCGTAAATGTTTTATGGAAAAATGGCACACAAGTAAATAAGCTACCAAGTAAGGGTCTTCAGCAGCGAGCAGCTAGATCACTATGCTAATATGAACATCATAGCAGAAGCGAAGAGACTGTTTAAGACAACATGGGAGGAATTAAGGAAGAGACCAAACAAGAGTAAAACGTGGACTGGCATTTACTAATGGAGCAAACAAATGCAGAATGTTGTAAACATATAAAACTATACTGTCATGATCAAGTGTTTTCCATAGGATTTAATGAAAGTATTTTGAGCAGAGGGGTGCGGGGGCATGCACCCCCAAATAAAATAAAAGATTTTAAACACATTTAGTGCACTTTGAGAGGCAAGATCTATGAAGAACCGTATGGCAAACCAAGACTACGCTTACTTTTCCCCTCAAGCAAGACATGTGCTAACCTGGCACACCAGATGGTTGTTACACACAGAACATAGTTCTATGCACACAACCATCTGGGGAGCCATACATTGAAACTGTTTAAAAAGGGCAGGCACAAAAGAAATACTTGTGGTAGGCGATTGGATGAACCATCTGTCTATAAAGGCTATATGTCACCAACATTTTATTTGATTCCACACATAGGGCTACTTCACACATTTAAACACGTATAATTAAAGTAGGCTATTTTAGCAAAAATCAAGCTTTCTGTCACATTTATTTTTCCTTTGTGCTTCAGTCTGGTCAACATAATGTGTGACCAATCAGCATCGTACTGATTTGGTTTCTAAAGAGGTTAACGTAGGTGCTGCAATAGCATTAGTTTTATTATAATTTATTGGAAGAATAAAGAATGGCACTAAAGGCTTTTCTTGATAGAAAATGTTTTCACTCCCGACTTGCTTCAGCAGGAGTTCAACTGGCTGGTTGGTTCATCCAATCACCTGCCAAGTCTTTTTTGAAAGTGCCTGCCCTTTTAAAAAATTTTGAATGGATGGCTCCCCAGATGGTTCTGTGTAAACTAACCATCTGGCCTGTCGGGCTAAATTTGTTTGTTATTGTTTTCAAGTTTTCAAGACTATGCACAAAATACAGTTCTCAGATTTGGTCTAAAACTTTCGTACATCTCAAAACCTGTGGCATTGTTGCAACGTGGATTTTACAGTGCCTTAAACATGACTCACAATGCTCTATTGCTGCACAGTGAAGCTCACCGTAACTACATACAGAACAATGTCTCAATGTATTCCAGCTTTATTTAAAAAAATCTTTGAAATATGATTTGAGCAGCCACAGTGTTCATATTGAGACACGTAGAAATATGATCAAATTGGATTGGAACCCATCTCCAAATGTGGTCTGAGTCCAATTTGTAATATCGAATTTCATGTCATTCTTAGCTGAACAGAATTGAGAGACCTTTTTTGTCCATATTAGAGAATACGTCTTAAAGCTTTGTTTAAGTCATGAAAAATGGGATTGTGTTGCATTAATATTTGTGCATAGTATTCTTTAATTTTTAAGGTCTACTTACTGAAAGATCTTTTTTGCAATTGTTTTCTTGCTCCCTAATGTCATTCTATCTAGACTTTCTTTCTCTCATTATCTTCTCATCTCTCTTGATGTTTGCTTATACAATAGTCCAACTCAAACTAGTTTGTACTGTATTAGCGATAATTCAGGAGTTTTACAGAGATAAAAAACAGATATGACTTGGAATACATTGTATTACATTGTAAAACCTTGAGAAAAAGATCAAAACGCATTGAACCCAAATGCAGTGTGTGCACCACAATTTCACCTTTTGTAATAGCTTAGAATGGTGATCCAGTACTAGTTAACTTTCTTCATGTTTGTGGATTTCCTCCCTTGTTTCCCCCCAATGATTGTGCTATTCTGAGGTGTAGCCAGATAATGTTGTTATAAGGCTCTCCAGTTTGTTAGGACCAAACGTTTTGCTTAGATTTGCAAGCCTTTCTGACTGCTATTTTGTTAAGACTGTTGCTTTTCATGGGGAGACAGCAGACAAAATGTTTGTATCACACAATTTTTGCAATACTGTGTGTGTGTACTGCTTTTCACTACTTTAAAGTAAATATATCCATGGCACCTGAGATGACAGGGTTCTGGGTGGGATGTACTGGGGTGGGTGTCATGACAGCTTGTGTATTTTGAAAGCTTTATCACTCCTCTGCAGCATGGCTGTGCTCACTGCTGCTTCTCTGTGCCTTGCATTGATTATGACTCTCCAATTGGGGTCATGGCATAGGCCGATGGGAAACTACTGTACATTCCTTCATGACTGAAGGTGAGGCTGGGTCCAGTAGCAATAACAGCAGCTGCAGAAGCAGCAGAGCAATGGCAGCCCTAGGCTATCAATTTCAGACCTCAGCACAAGCTGATCTGACTTGATTGGCAGGAATAAAAACAACCTTTAGATATTAACATTAGAAACAATCTGATGTACACAAATATATTTGGTGAATTAGGTGTAATATATTAAGTTTATTTTTGGTGGCCCCTGGAGAGAGTTGCTTTGAACTTCCTTCACTTACTGTTCCAGAGCTCTGCGACGCAACATGAAGTTTGTGGTCGTAAAGAGCCGTTCCGGAATAGTTGAAAATAGATTGTTTGAGCTTTCACCTGTCACATGAGCAGCTGATGAATGACAAGCATCTATCGACTTTTGTTGTTCCAGGGAGAGCGCCCTGACCTTCATAGCGACGCTAGTAGTATTTTCTTCAACAAATAGCAATGACAATGGTGCACATTGTCATTAGTTATTTTACAACTGAATTAGCTGCAATGCTGTTATCAGAAAATATATGGAAGTATGGGATACAGTATGTTGTTTTTATATGCTCATCAAAACTGCAAGATGGAAAGCAGTTGTGACATTATAGTTCCTCTAGTTTGCCAGTGCACAAATATGACTTTAACACTGTGGGGACAATGCTCTGAAATCTATATTATAATAAGGTTGTTATCCTTGGCCAAGTACACTGTATGGAATGCTTCAATTGGCTCATAATACTTTAATACATAATTCATATTATAGGTACACTTAATAAAGAAACAGAAAATGTATCGGAAATACAATGCAATTCAACATTAATGTTACTCCACCTTGTACTGTATAATGCAAAAAAAATTACAACAATTTTAGGGTTACATTTTGAAAATCATGGGACAAAAATAAAGGGAGCGCAAGACTTTACAGTACATTGTCGTAATACAGCAATAACTCATATGACATACAAATGAATTTTATGGCAATTTCAGATATGTTTGGAAATCTTATTTCACACTTATAAAATGTTAATAGTTTTGATAGCTCCTTGATATTTTGTTTTCCATTTGTTCCCCTTCCGAGATCACCTACAGTATTGTATAGGGATTGATGACCTTGCCAGAGGAAAAAAAAAATCCATACAACATTGATCTCATGCTGAGATATTCTTGTACATGTCATACTGTATGGCAACAATCATTTAGTTTGAATATGCAATGATAAGAAATATTGCTGAAACCTTTGAAAAAGCACAGCTTTAAGAGGTAAAACAATCTGCTTACCTGCAGCATTTTGTTTTCCCCCATAAAATATAATTGCATTTTTCTGTAATGTGTTTTGCTGAGGCAAATCTGCTGATTGAGGGACTTGTTTGGGAATACAGCTGGAAGTTAAACCGTCTACGCATTACTGTAGTTCAGCAACACAATGAAATTGATCACAGATAGATAGAAATAAACGATCCATTGAGTTATTTACATTGAAGTTATTTTTTGGGTAAAATATGTGATGCGTGCCTGTGTGTGTGTGTGTGTGTGTACTGTATGTAGGAATTTTGGCACACAACAGATGTTTACACCTGTTTGTGAGCTATCTTGAACTGTCAGAGGTACCATTTTGCTCAAATATATGGTTGACGTCGTTTTATCTGGCCTACTTTCTAGTTGGTAGATAAAACCTTCTTTCTATAATCAATTAATTGATTGGAACAACAACAACAAAATGTATCAGCAAAGCAACATCAATAATTTTGGAGGTACTGTATAGTGTCATGACAGATAGCCATTGCCTTTTTGTAAAGACAACATGTTTATTATTCCTTAATCCATGTAATGAGAATGGGTTATATATGGGTTATATTTAAAAATGCTTAATCTTAAAAACATTTTGTATTTATGTTGTTAAATATACCCTCTTTATTGTTTTTGCAAGCATTTTCTTTCTCCACTACTCACTAGTATCCATTCTACTGCCTCTGTCACGTATTTAGTGAGGAATGTTGATGGTATTCAAAGCTACCATCTATCTCTGTCCTATAAATCTCTTATTGCCTCTTATTTTTTTTTTCTTTGACATCAGTCTACCATCACTCATCAGAGATGAAGTCCTATCTCCGCCAGCAGACCTATACATCCCTATTCATTCCCACTGTGTTCTAATACCTCCCTTTGAGAACTACCATTTGTTTAGCAATAAACTGTTCACATATCAACACTCGACACATGCAGTGTGTTAACTAGTACTAGTTGACTGCACGTAAGAGTTTCTTGGCCAGTAGAAGGATAGGGGGAAAAAAACTTATATTTTATTGTTGTTTAACAGTCTAAGAAATATTTATCATTGTATAGTAATTTAGCTTCACTTTAAAGACCCCTTTCACTCCCTTTTCATTGTGCATTGTGATTAATGCATCTTTGAGGCTTAACATAAGCTATACAGATTCTAGACCACAGTTGTTTTAATTTTCCACTGAAGTGATATTTATTATGTCAGTAGGAACCTTTCATGGTTCAACACATTAGTGAGTGGCTCACAATGTTCCTAGACTATATTTATTTATTTTAGTTTCTGGCTGGTCCTGCGACTTATATTCCAAAGCGAGTTATGTGTGTTTTGTCAACTGCACAGTATCTTCAAGAAGATGACACTGTATACATTCCTGATAATTGAAGCTTTCCTACTGTATCACCATAAAATAATATACAGTATATGCCCTTTTTGACTCGTTATTTTTTTTTGTTAAGTGCGACTATTCCGCAATGATAGTAACAAAACGTTTCGTGGGAGGAGACCATCAAGAAAAGCACATGATTCAAAGAAGGTAGCATTCACTCATTCCGGGAGGACCAAAATTATCCATTCAGAAATGAACCCTCTTGCTCCCGCTGTCCTCCAGGTCAAACTGAGCCTACGCACTACCTTGTGGCACCAGCAGAGGGTGCCACAAGGGGGCGCACACATATGAGGGCGCACACATAGGACATGCTGCCGTTGGCGCCATCTGCTGGAGCACCAAGGTAGTGCATTTGAAAACCGAAGACAGCGGGAGGGTTAAAGGTACAGTAGTCATTCTGAAGAAAGCTTGCTGATATTTGAATGCCATATACAGTATATGCCTTCAATGCCATCGGTGCTCCATCATTAGCTCCACCCCAAACATTTTAAACACATTGCGAAGGGTAGGATATTGTTGTATGCAGTCTGCACCACTATTTATGGACCTTGGGCTGTGTAGAAGTACAGAGAACGATAAGATGAGAGATGATATTTGGTAAATTTGACAAAAAGTATATTCGCATTCAACCGTTTTCTATACCTTTAAGTGACTGTGACAGAAGGGCAACCACTACATTTCCTGGTAAGACATGCTACAGTGTCAGTGCTGGTATTCGTCAAAGATTTTTTCCATTGCACGGACGCCCTGTTCTCTTGGAAATATTATAACTCAATTCTTATTGCATATGGTCCAAAATGTCTGTTTATATCATGGCATTCCAGTGTCCTGCAGC
Organism: Aphredoderus sayanus; assembly: GCA_027564795.1. NCBI lineage: Eukaryota > Metazoa > Chordata > Actinopteri > Percopsiformes > Aphredoderidae > Aphredoderus > Aphredoderus sayanus. The sequence continues at coordinate 19,346 of JAODUG010008793.1, read as the reverse complement.
TACCTATGGCTTCATGGCTTCGTGGCTTCTTTACTCACAAATGTATAAAAATCAAATATAAACTTTAGCCTACTTCTTATGTTTCTTAACATACATTATGCCATTATGTGCACAAATAAAATAGCAAAATAATCATGAAACACATGATTGTTTCTCTCAACATTCTTTCTCTAGTGTACACTGTAGACATATCAATATACATTATTTAACTGTAGACTGATTTAAAACTGATGATAGGGAGGGGCAAGGAAGACTATTCAGCAACAACATAATTTCATCTGCTACTTTACATTCGTCAGCACATACAGTATATTCCTACAGTATTATTATGGAGCTCCATCTACTGCAGTGCTTTGAACATGTTTTGGGTAGAGATAGTGCTATGCTATGTAGGCTATATTTCTATATCATTTAGATTACTTTTGAATATGTTCTTTTAGTTAGTCATATAACTGTCTGGAAACAACTGATTACTATAATTGTTTAAGTAAACGAGCAAACCACCCTTGATGACGTAAATGTTGTAAATCCATATGGCAGCCAGTGAGTTGCACAGCAGTGTGTGAGTGTGCACGTGAGCAAGCACAGTTTGGGTCATCAGAAGACAAGTGAGGCTTAGGTGCAGCTCTGACATAAGTTTGATTTGGCCAAAGTGTTAAGTGATTGGGTTGAACTTCACGCAGAACAGCGTGGCTTTAATTCACCGTTGAGTAAGGGCATCATTAAAATGCAATGACATGAGATTAATGCTCATCTTGTAGGTGACATTTACTTCTTCATTTAGCTTGGAAATTGTCTTGCAAGATTGTGTGCCCTGGGCCTAGATTGGAATGGCTATGAGGTTTCACAGGCTTCACAGAGTACGTGCAAGGACAATATGAAGAATGTCAAGTTGACTTTATCAAGCGGCGTGATATCCAGCTTAGTAAGGGAAAAAATGATCAGCAGGACTAGGCTACACAATGTAGCGGTGCAAGACGGTCTAGTGGTCTGGGTTTTTGACTGCTGCATATAAAGGTACTGCTTTCCCCAACGTACTGTAAGATGAGCCACTGTCTATACTTCCTTTGCATTGTAAAAATACATACACAGTTCTGTTGTGCTATGTGTATGAAGCTGATACACTCAGCGTCACTTACTGTACAAGGCTGTGTATCTAACTACTCCGTGTACTCCACACTACTGTGGCACCACTCCACACCACTAGAAAGTTATTGTGACATGGTTATCTGTTCAGGATTAGAGACATTGCCCGCTATGATGTGGATTGGACTCTTCAGGAGGGATAATACGTCCCATGCCTCGTAAATCGCATTCGGATGCTTTTGTGTGTACCGATTTAAATACATTATCCCCTCGACTCTCTCTCTCTTCTCCTTTTTCAGTGCCGGGTGAACGAGGAGGCCCAAGGGAGTGTGTTTGGTGTGTTTGTGCATGTGCATTTGTAAATACGTGCACGTGAGCTGGTGTGTGTGTGTGTGACATGAGAACAAGGATATAAAGAAGTGGCCAGCTGACCCCACACTACCCCTTCCCCAGCAGACGGCCTCCTGTGTGTGTGTGTCAAGATGGACTAGAGCCCTGCACCTCAGGAGATCAAAGGTAAGAGAAGACGTTTGATAATCAGTTGCAGGTGTGAAAGCGAATACTGAATGTCAGTGAGATTAGGATATTAGTTTTATTGACTTTGTGGCATACATAGTTTTGGACACTTTAGCCTGTTGGGGGCTGTATACTAGCCAGAAGCTATTATTAGACCAAAATCTACTATTACCACTATCTCTGCTGCAACTGTACAAATATGGCAAACTGTGTACGATTGTACATTTTGAATAGTATTAACCAAGATTTACAAATTTAACTGCAGACTTTTATCGTAGTTGATATGATCCAACAGTGAGTACCCCAAGTGGATTTTAGGTGGGGGGTCCTCTAATCATAGTGCTAATTAGAGAACAACGTGTTTTTCATTGGCGTGTAAGTGTACTCCGCTTGGCGACTGATGGGAGTAATACTAATGTGTGTGTGTGTGCACGCCCGTGGGAGGGACAGCTCTGTTTTTGAAGTCTACATAGAGAGTTAGCAGACTTTTTCTTCTTCAGGTACAGTATGGCTGTAGCATGGTGTAACTATCCAGGAGAATATGATCTCTGCTACATGGTGTTAACACCCTTTTAAAGGGTTCTTAGGTCACATGGTAGTCATAATTTTTGTGCTCTGTAATTTACCTCTTCAAATAATATTACAAATATAAATTACAATACTAACATTGAAAGTGATTTAAATGTGATCTACAGTAAGTGATGTTTTATAAATCAAGAAATGTCTAGCTCTAGCACTAGCAATGTCTAGCTAGAAGAAGGTTGCCATATTTATACTATAGGTCTAAAACTGGCACAGCAGCAGATATGCCAGCAATTTCAATTAAACTGCTATGTTAGAATTTATCAAACAATATTAGGCCTAACCTTAGCCTACTTATTTAATGCCCCTGTTGTCATCTGGGTCAAATTGACCCAACGCACTCCCTCTTTGTGCCAGATAGAAGGCGCCAATTCAAATTCTACAACTTACACAGACATATGATGTGCACTGTTGGCACAACAAGTGTGTTTAAAACCCAAGGACAACAGGAGGGTTAAAAGGCACAAAAAACAAACAAATACATAAAGAAATAAATTCACACAGCACTGACACTAAAGAGATCTACACAATTAGGTGGCGACACCTGCTGGTATAACACGCCAGTGTGTTTGAAATCCAAGGAGAACAGGAGGGTTAACAGATTTACAAGACATGCAAACAGCCAGTCGTGCCATTTAGTTTCCCAAATAATTCCTCTGTGCAAGTTTAACATCTGACTTGGTTATTGAGTTACTTAGTTGGTCGTCGTGCATATCAGTCAACGTTCCTCTCCTGTAAAGTAGGCGGTTCTTGACGCAGTTAGCCAGCGCTGTGTCCCAAACTAAACGCAAGAAAAGGCTGGCTCTGCAAGACTAGGCTGAGGCTAGCTGGCTCGCCTTGTCGTTTAAGAAAATACAACGCAGTACATAGAAGTCATTGATATATTTTATCAAAACTGATATTTCTTATAATTCTCTTACTAATATTTGTTGATTTATGATTTTTAAACTAAAGGAAACCCAAAGTTTCCACTTTGGGTTTCTGATCTAACAAGTCACCCACTGTAGCTTTTTACCCATTATTCAGTAGTATAAAAGCAAACCTGGTTGGCATATGGTCCTTAGCTCCCATTTCCCAATAGGACAAGAACTCTACATGTGTTCCTTCGTTCTCTGTGTTTGTTTAGTAAGTGACAAGAGCGTTGCCTGCAGCTTCCTCATCAGAAACGGAGTGGCTGTGTGCAGAAAACAACTGAGCATGCTTGAGTTGTTTCGTCAAGGCTATTTGTTTAGAAGACGAGATGAGATGATTTCTGGAGCAGACTGAGGCTCTCAGCCAAACAGTCACCTGCTGCTTTCCCTAAAAAGACATAGGGACAGATTGGTCATAGCACAGATTGTGAAAGAACACTAGCAAGATTTGGATTTTCATAAACTATCAGTAATTGACTCAACATGGCAGCACCATGTTTATGTAATACCCATGAAAGAATGCAAGCCTGCCATTTATTTTGTTCTTCCTTTATCCATCGCTGCCTATATACTGTACAGTAGAGATAGTGCTGTATATTCTGGTAGATTTGAAAATAGATATTGCCTTTCAACAGTTTTAACATGTGTTAACTTGTATTGAACAGGTGATATCACAGCTGTTCCCCAATACTGTACATTGTAATTAATATATTTTTTTATGTTGGTATCTAAATATTTAGGTTTGTCACCCCACTTTACTCAGTACAACTGCTACTGAGACAGTTTAGTGTAACAGTAATATAAAATCCCAATTCATATTCATATGAGGAATAACATGCTATTCATATTTTCTAAGTCACCTCATTCCCCTAAAGGCAACTTTGGTATGTGGTGAATACAAATGGCAGAACACACAGTATACTCAAAAGGCTATGAATTTCTCAGAGGCACTGGTACCCTATGAAATCAGCTACTGACAGAATTTGACTTTTTACTGACTTTGGCTCAAGAAAACCAGTTTGAGGAAATGGCCTCAAAGCTGTGGCCTGCATGTGCATTGTTGCATGCAATGCCAACATTGAATATCACATTGGTCCAGATGGAGTATTATGTCCCCTCAGAGTGTGTCAACTACAGCATCCAACATTGCCAGTAGGTATACCCCTCTGCTCAGGCCTACTGGAACCATTGAACTGCTATGTTACATTTCTTTCCCTCCAATTTTCAAGCATGTCATTGAGGCTGAGGCCGCCATCCGTAACAAATCATTCTTGCTTCCAGAAAAGAATGTCTGTGTCAAACACAGCAATCTTTACAAAACTATTTATCCAAAATGTATCCAACACACTTGATTGCTGCTGTGCAGCAAATACTGTTTATGCTAACTATTTTTCTTCATTACAGCCACTTCCTATATAGCCCATATACATTTTACAGAGCCAGGGCTGTGTAGAAACATCAGATTACTTTTTCAGGGTGCACACAACGGGTAGCTTTTGTAGCAAGATATTCGCTGAATTTAACAAAAAATTACATTACAGGTCTAACTTCTAGTTTTGTAATGTCCACATTCAACAGCTATAGGTGGCAGTTTGACTTGCAGTATTTTAACCAAATTATTTGTAAAATTGTTTGTGTATTTATCTTCTCTTTTGTTAATGAACTGGCAAGCACACACGAGTGAGAACTTTTACAAAGATGTGTCTGACTGTGTTTAGTACTGTGCCAATGTATTTTGGTATGCAGTTAAAGGACTTTTCAGGGCGGAGGTTATGGGAGAATGTAAGGGAATTTAAAAGGATTACAAATGGTGTTTAAAGCCCATGCTGTTTTTGCTTAAATGTTACTGGCACATTAGAGTCTCTCCTATCAGACACTGACCTTATCATATAACAAAGCTTCCATCTCCATTCCCAGCTCTTGGCAGTTTGTGCTACAGTAGCTCAAACTGCAGTGTTGTTGGAATTTATTTTCCAATCCCCCCCTTTCCCCCCTTGCGAGTTTTTCTGCCTATACTTTTCTGTTTGATTTACTTTATTTGAGTTTGAGCAGAACTGTTTAAATAGTTGCTTCAATGTTTGTGTGGCCAATTGAGAAGATGCTGTATGGTTGTGGTCCAACTGGCAGGATATGAATCATTTCCCTCCACCCTACTGTAAGTGGTAGACAGGCCTTCCAACATGCCCGACAAGTCGGCTGGAAAATGAAATGAAGGGAGAGGGGAAAGCGCTTGTTTCACACATGGTAAGCCATGGCTGAGCAACACATTGTCTATACTGTACATGTTAGAAAGGAAGAGCAAGGGGATATAGGGTTTTAGAAGGAGTTAAGCAACAGATGTGTACAAAGAGAGGCACAGTATGACTATCAATTTCATGGTAAAGCTGCTACTGCTGGAACTACTGAACCATTGAAATGAAAGTGATTAGGCATACTGTCTTAAGCAATAAATTAGATTAACACTAAGAGCTAGATAAGTAACAACACTGATTTGTGCTTTATTCTGAAAGTGGGTGTACAATTATGACAACAAAGAATAAATATGTTTGAAATGAAAGAATAATATTAAAATAAAAGTACAGGCAGATTGAACTAGCCCATGCCATATCCCATGGTTGTTAATATAGTACATGTTCCAAGGAAGAAGGAGAAGGTGAAAGAACAACACACTAATAGCCTCTTTCTGTGTGAACTTTTAGGAATTGTGTGGGATTTTTCATTAGTAACCTTCCTATTGCTGAGACCACAGTAGTAATTATGGTGCACTTTTACAGATATCCATGCACAGTTCCATTTGCACATCCACTTAGGAGTTACCTTATTCTGTTGTACAGCGCGTGAACATGCGGTGACCGCAGTCATCTTTGCTATTTGGAGAAAGTACTGCTATATACTCTATAATTGGAAATACAAATCCATAAAACACCTCAGTAAAGTCTTCCACACCCGTATCACTGTGTTATTTATTTGAAATTGCGCTGTAATTCCTCCTATCTTGACCAGGCAGGATTTAGAAAGGGTCCACATTTAACTACTCTGGCATCAATCTACTGTCATATATCACTGATTGTGTTGGTTGTCCTGGGTCATACAGTATTTTTATAAGCTGTATAATGAGTGTTGTCTGCTGTGCTGTGGCCTTGTGGACCACCTGTTACAGAACGACAGCGCCACCAGAGAGAAGGGTGTTTATAAAGTAAGTGACAGTTGTCTACTCCTCCACCCACAGCTCATCATAGGCTCACAGGAGTTTCTACTTCCCTATACAACCATACCACTTCCTGTAGGAGGGAAGCTGTATTTCCGTGAGCTGGAGCAGAACTTTGGGATGTGGCAGGCGGGTGCTACTGTATAACTCACTGGACTGGACAAAGAGGTGAGCATCAGACATGCGGAGACAGCCAGAGAGGGGCCAAGGCAATGGGAGGGCATGAGGGAGGAGCGCTTGAGGAAGAGTTTGACTTGGCTTAATGGTGGTGCAAGCAGGTGGAGTCTTGGAGGCGTGCTGATGCGATCAGCGCAGGGCAGCGGTGGGCATCTGCCAGCTGGTTCCACTTGGGTGTAGTGAAGGGTGGTTTGGCCTCAGCCTTTTCTAGATGGTCCTCGAGCCGGTTTGGAAGGAGAAATGCCTTTCATTCACAGTCCCGCACACTCCGACGCCTGTCACTGTGCGGGACGAGTGATGGATGGCACTAGCTTGCTTTGTGGATCTGGTGATACCACCGGCTGATAATAGGACTGAGGAGGTCAGAGGTAGAGTCTGGCTGTCTGGTGCCATGAGAACGGTAATGGTGCTTTGTCTAGCTGATGGAAATAGCAAGGAGGATTCTGTCTGCTGGTTAGGATGTGTTCACATTGAATGGTCCTCATATTGTGAGTTTTCAATAAACCTTTAAAGGCCCAGGTATACAACCTAATGTGTGAGTGTTCAGTATGCAAGGTATACTTAATTTATCCTCAAGCGCCTCAGCACCTTGTGAGAATGTCAGCTATTTCAGTATGCAAAAGACTATGCCATAGTGCTTTAGAACTAGCCATCTTAATAGCTATGTCTTCTATGCACAAATTGTTTTCCCAAGGACAACATTGGTGTAATTAAAAGATTTACTGGAAATACCGTTTTTTTTTTTATTATGCTAAGAACACTAATTTGTGAGCTTAGCAGGACATCCAATGCCATCTGTAGTGGGCCTCAGCCTGTCACACGTGTGCACATGTCTCCACAAACACAACATTTTGGAGGTACGTGGACATGATGAAATGTACTGTATGTCATGCAGAAAGTATACTTGGGCCTTAAGGGTCTCACTGTGCTGGATACACGCTGTATCAGTAGGTAGAAACATGACTCAACAAACATTTAGTGACAGTTTGAACACTCGCCATCTGCCATGCAAACACACTCATGTTCTGGTCTTTATACGGTGCAGTATATTTTTCACACTGGGATTTATCCTTCAGGGGAAACCAGAAACACAGCACACTGTGGAAGACCTTGTCATCCAACAACACATATTTCTGCATTTGCATTTTTGTCTGCATTTTTCCCATTGAAATACAGTACATTGATAAAGTTGTTAGGTCTTTAGTTTCTGTTTTTGTGTCCATGTAATGTTTTTATAATTACATTCCCAAGAATACACACTCAAGTATTAGAATTGTGTTTTAGCACCCATCTACAATACATGAACAGGTGGCATCCACAGGAACATGTAGCCTCGAACATCTGACTGATATTTTTTAATGACTAACAGGGATAATCTGAAATGTGTTTTGTCCCCTATTGCCAAGTACTACCATGCTTTTGGTAATCACTGTACCAGCCCTACAGGCCTACAGAATGATGACGGTGATCAAATAAAATGGAAAGGACACAGCAAGGAATGAGGATGGCATAAAATTTGCAAGTTTACTGTGTACCTCTGACCAATCATCGTCCATGCTGGCGTTTAAAACTGTTAGTACTGGAGCCTGTGTGCTAACTGTGGTTCAGGCTAGCTCAATAGCCTGATTAGATCTTAATGTTGTAGGTGTCTGAATACCCAGTGATTTATATAGCCTAGCTAGTGAGGACTGGACCGAGGGCTGTATGTAGTCCAGTGCCAAATCCACCCAATCGACCTTTTCTGTACATCATGGTTCGATTTATCGACACCAACAATCAAAACAGTTTGTACAGAATGTTATTGTTGCCTCTGTTATCTCCCTTTTATTGAAGCCGAGAGACACACATCTTGTGGTCACTTCAAAGCAGCCAGATAAAAGGCAGATGCGTTTGGCAGTACAACACGTCACTACATGCCTCTGTGTACTTAATAAAAGAGAAGGACATTGGCATTCAGCTCTGACATTCCACACTGTAGTGAATGGAGGGTTTAGGACTGCAACTCACTCGGTACATTTCCTCCCTTAGTGTGGTTTAAGCCTGCACTGAGCTGTGACCAGCCCTCCCGTGGCAGCACGGGCAGAGAGCTTCTGTGAGTGAGAATAACCAGCCGTTTGTATGTGAGCGACAGGTCCTTATCAGTGCTCCCGTTAGCCGATCACAGTTGAAAGAGGGTCAGGAAGAATTAAATGCTCGCTAATTAAAATGTCCAGGGAACATGCCAGCACACGTTACATTTATCTCCGCGCGCAGGGTTGGGAACGGGAAGGGGAGCTGATGTATGGTGGAAGAGAGGACTAGGAGTAAGGCACTTGGTATGAGGCCCCCACGCCACCATTGTGAACATTTATGGATGATTTGGCTTTTTGTGGGATTTGAGTGTATTAGACTGTGAACAGTATGTGAAGGCTGGGGGCTGTCTAGTTCTAAAGGTTATTCTGAGCTACCCTGCCAGTCAGCCTCCTCGATAGCCCCCTACCCCAACACCCCAATCGCCTCTGAACTGAACGCACACAATTAAAATGTAATTGGACTAAATAAACCCTCTCCTTCCTAATCCCACACGGCTACATAGTTAAAAGCATCCGGCATGTAATACGCCACGGTAGCATGGGACCAGGAAATGACACTTGGTCGAGATCGTCGATGTCAGCGGCGGAGAGACATCAGGACGTCTAATGGTGTGCGTGCGCGCGCGTGCGTGTGCGTGTGTGTGTGTGTGTACGTGCCTGCTCCTCTGGCGTCTTAGTCAGACTGACACGGAGAAGGAATCAGCCTAATGAGATGCCACGTTGCTCAATCCTACGCCGCCGCAGAAACGATTACTTCAGGAGGAGAGATGCGAGATTGATGAGGGCAATCTCTGTCCACCAGACACGGCAACCCCTCCCCCGGCAACGCCGTCTTCAGACAGAGACCACTCGCTCCCCCTGAGCAGAAGACATGACACTTAAAAACAACAACCATATTTATAAAAGCTCTCGTCATTCAAGACATGGCGCCTCTTTGAAGTTTAATTGCTATATGTGCTTGGCCGGGGTTTGCCTCTGCCCAGGTTGATTGCCATGGTAACCGGTTGGGTACTAGACCAATGGTCTGTGAACTGAAAGCCTAACCCTTTCTTGTTTAAAATGTATCTGAGGTGCTGCCCGTTAAGAATGAAAGTGGAAACGGCGCACCAACAATGATATCACTTTTTCTCTCATCTAAATGCACCCACTTCAATAGCAACAGGGTTTTGGGGCGCAAATGAGGATTGTTGAACGCCCCATTTGTGACTGCAGAGTTGCACTTCAGTAGATGCGATTACCCAGCGGGACACTCAGAGATCCATTTATCAGGCTTTAGATGAGTGCCGGTCTGCTTTCTGCAGGCAAGGTCAGCAGCAGGTGTAATGCCTTAGAATGGACGGCCTGCCAAGCCTGCATATTAAGCTTGTTATAATAGCAGGTGTGGTTAGAGGATTACCTGCTCTCTGTAGATCCAGATCTCCAGAGTCATGGTTTGATTCCTAACTGCTTCCCGCCATGTCTGGGCTTTAGATGTATGTTAATAAATCCACGAAAGCACTAGGGTGCGAGGTTTGGGTGGTGGAATTGGGCAGGCTGTAGGTGTAAATGTATGGAGCAGTAGGAAGGGTAAACAGGAGGCTGGTGACAAAGGACATTCTCACGAAGTTCTACCCTAATTTCTAAAGGTGGAGCTGCCTGCCATTTCTAATACATTGTTTAATTTCTGATTTGCTTGACTAATGCCATTTTGGACATGCATTATTAGTTTCGAAATAGGTCAGGCCCAATTGTTGCTTATAAAATATTCATGAGTTTATGCTAAGGCATCTTGCATTCTACTGCTTTCCATACTGACCGCCGGTGAATCTAACTTAGCATGCGGCTCCAGAACTGAAATGGTTCCCTGGGGAGACAGCAGGAACAATGCTCTGAAGCCAGGGCTCAGCTCTGGGATTTGATGTATCACCTTCCTTCAAGTGCTCTCTACCCTAGTAATGCTGATTACTTTGTAAAACATTCTACTTGGATTGGGGGGGCAAAACCCTATATTCCAAAGTCCTATTTGAAATGTATCGGCTTGTTTATATTATCATTAAGGATATAGATGCCACAAACTGGTAACATTCTCTCCTCATCTCGGCAAGTAGACACTGTTTGCACATATGGAAAGTGATAGCGTCCACACACATATAGGGCGTTCTGAACACGGGCTGATTACCGTCACATACACATATACACACATGTTACATACACAGGCACAAAAAAACATCATACATCTGCCTCTGTACTGTACACATACAGTACAGAGGCAGATGTACTAAGATCTTAGCGCCCATTTCATAAATTCATAAAATCCATGGCAACATGAGCCAAACAACATGACATGGTACGTACATGCGTACGTGCATTATCTACTTTTGAACATATAATGCATATGTTCAAAAGTAGATAATGCACGTACGCATGTACATGGGAGGGTCAAGGGAAAAGTGGGAATGTTGTGCAAGGAGAGACTGATTACCTATTGCTTATATATGAAAGCTGCAGGGGACAGGGCGAGTATGTTTTGCAGTGATATTTCTCCACCTTTTAAAAGCAGGTGTAATGCAGGAATCGTGTTTACTTGCATAGGGGAAACAATGGCTGCAGCCACCCGAGCAAGACGAAGATACAGGGCTTGGAGATGTTCTAAGAGGATTTGCATGCTTGTGCCCAGTTAACCCTTGTGATGCCCTTATGGTCAGAATGACCCAAATTACTAGCTCTGTGGCAGATAGAAGGCGCTAAACCTAATTCTACAGCTTACACACACATATGATGTGCACCGCTGGCACAACAAGGTGTGTGTTTGAAACCCGTGGACAGCAGACAGGTTTAAATAGGCGGCAGTGGCACAGTGGGTAGAGCGGTGCGACAGGTGATTGAGAAGAAGAAGAACTCCTTACCAAGTGTCGAGGTGCCTTTGAGCAAGACACCTAACCCTTACTGCTCCCGGTGGTCAGGTGTCTCCCTGCATGGCTGACACCGCCATAGGTGTATGAATGTGTGTGTGAAAGGTGAATGTGAGCCAATCATGTACTTTGAGTGGCCGGTAGGTTAGAAAAGTGCTGTATAAATGCAGTCCATCTTACATTTAACAGGCACACAAAAGCATAAAGAAATAAATACACACGGCGATTGACATTGCCGCGTGTACAATCGGATGGCGCCGCCGTGTGGCCAAATACAATATTTTTAAGGACATCACGAGGGTTAAAAGCAAAGTGTTTACTTTGTTGGAGTTTGAATAACTTGCCATCTTTCTTTGACTCCACTTCCCCAATAGTAGCTGCTGCATCATTCATTTAATTTGAATGTTAGAGGGCGGTTACATGCATTGGTTGTGCGATCAGCTGCAACTTTGGTACATCCAATGTCAAATTAATAGGCACAGTGCACTTTCTGCAGACTGGCCAAGTTGCTGTTTGTGCTGTGTTCTCTAACGTACATACATCTGCCCCACACACTCCAGCCATCAGCATTGTTTTAATTCCTTAATTAAACTCAGACCATTTTTACTGTGGCCCAGGCTATGCTCAGTGGAACAGCCATGGTTCATTTCAATGAAACCTGCTCAACCAGCACATATGAGGGAGAATGCTACTGTGTTTAGACTCTTACGGTATCTCATCAGCACAGAGCATGAGCATCATGTCGCTTTTCCACTGCATAGTACCGGCCTGATTCGATTCTACTTGCTTAATTTTTTAAACATGTCCCTACACTGTTGGAATGTCCTTCTGTAGCTGTGTGCGACCATGATTTATGTTGAGATATGTATGTGAAATATAGAAAAATAAATGCATACAAAATTTGCTCCAACATTTTCTTGCTGTAACTAGCTACTGTAACTGTCAAGGATTTCCTTTAAGTGAATAAGTCAAGTCTACCATGCCATGGCTAATGTTCTGCATGAAGGATTTGGGTGTACTCAGGATATCTTGAAAGCATCTTTTCATTCACTTAAATTGCATTTGGTACCAAACAGCACAGAGAAGATGCCATTGAAATGCACAATTTGCATGATGATCAAAGGGAAAAGGAGCTCTGATTCATTCAGAAGACAGCTTGTCTCACTGTTTCTCGCAGGCACATACTCAAGGTATCCTTTTCAAATGTAGTAACTATTTTAAGAAACGCACAGTATACTTTTGGAATTTCTTCATGTCAGGCAGCTGACAGTTGGCCATTTTCACTGTTCAGTGGTATGTACCTATTACTATTTCATGTTAGTGGGCTATTGATTTACTATTTGACTTTAGCTATTGTAACAGGTAATCAATTTATGCTGAGTCAACTTATAGATTTGATGTTGGATGAGGACAGTATAAAGTGTGTTTAGACCATGTAAATGGACCATAAATTAACCATAAATTAACCATAAATTAACCATAATGATTCAACAAACGTAATTCCACAAAAATCAGACTGCTGCCATTTTTAACCAGACCATAAAATCATATTCTCTAGCACTCAAATAGGTAAATCCTTATGTCTGGGTAATAATAATATATTGATTCAGCATGTTTAATCTCTTTAAAAAAGTAACCATCTTTTTCTTCCACTACCTGTAAATCAGGAGTCAGTCATCTACTGCCGGTTCCTCTGTGTTCCATGTCTGCCTAGGCCTGCCAGTGACCTTCAGACTGTAATAAAACGCGGACAGTCGTCTGGCCATTAACACAGAGAAAGATGGAGCCTGGAGGATGTGAGGGCACAAAGGAGAGAGAGAGAGGGATACAGAGGGTGATAGAGAGACACGGGGAAAAGCTCTCTCTTCCATCCTCCGCCAGAGCCGATTCTCACCCGTGCTGAGCGTTGGACTCAGTGCCGGCATGAACAAACTGGCATCTCTTTGTCATTTTGTCTCTCCATGTGTAATTGCACCCCAGGACGCTTATCACACTGTCTTGCTTCACACCAGCTCCAAGTCTCAGCCATGAGGTTTTTATTTATTTATTTTAGGGTTCACTCCCGCTTCATCAGTCTGCCAGTTTTCACCCACAGCAGGTTGTCTACTTACATAGACACTCCGCAAGCGACACTCCACAAGCGACACACACGCGTGCACGCACACACTTTTTTGTTGAAAAACAGTGGTGCCAACAGTTCTTTGATGTGGCTAGCAGCATCATCACAGAGATATTAGAAGGGAGACGGATGAGGGGCTTTTAGGTTGGAAATGGGGAAGCTGGAAATAGAGGCTAACCTGGTAATTGGCTTGTCCATACTCTGACACTAGGGATGGGTCTATGATGACAAAATGGAGGGATTGTTGCAGCAGGTAGCATTTGTGGGTGCATGGTCTTGGGTTACCACCCAGCGTTTCCGTTATCCGGTAATTGCGGGACTTTGACCGGGAAATTCTGACGAAGTCCGACAAATGTTAACCTCTCCGGTCAAAATGTCCGGTGAAAAGAAATACCCCTAAGAAACATTGTTATTGTATTTAATAGGCTATAGTTACATTTCCACTTCTAACATGAGGCTTGCATGTATATCAAAACACCCAGCAGTGTAGATTCATTAAATTTACTACTCCGTGCACGCACCATGACAACAGTAGCGCTAGCACGTATTTCTGTGAGGTCAGGTTGAGAGCTAGAGACCCAGAGAGTTCAGACATGGCCGGCAAAACAGACCTACCGTATTTTATGAAACAAATAAGGACTAAAGACAATATGGACAATAAATCCAGGTAGGCCTACAGTATGGACGCAAAATGCTATGTTGTCTAACGTACTGGACAAGGCAACACACGTCGTTATATAAATAGACCTGCAGGGTGTTTTGACAGCAATAGGTCCACTTCTCAGAATAAACATAATTTGCGTTTTAACAGAAATTACATAGGCAAAATAACGTTAACGTTACTTGCATTTAGTTAACACAAATACCAGAAATATTGCTTTTAATAACCGGTAACGTAGCCCTACATAAACATGAGGTAGACCTACAAACTTGACTCTACTCGAGTTTGTAACCTCCGTAAGTTGGCATCCTATATAATAAATATTTAATGAATGTGTATTGTTTCATTTGTGAAAGCTTGTGCTCGCCAAATAAGTGTGTGCACAAACCAAATTTTTCGCTGTGATGTCCTCACCACAGTAATGTTCAAATACATTTTAACTTATCACATTCGTTTGTGCATCATCTGTGCACGTTTGTGCAAACAAAAGCAAACATTTGTGCTTCATTATTATAAGCTTTACTGAGGTTTATTTAATGTTTTTTTCTTGCGCTGGAAATGGTCCAATCACTCATGTTTAACATGCTTTAAAACGGTTCAGGCACATATTTTTCTATAGCGTGCACAAACGAATAAAACTAATTTTATTCACAAAACGTGTCATATAGGGTGCCAACTTAGGTTACTGTATGTAGTGTAGCTGTCACATGCAACATGTTCAGCCTCAAATCATCACAGGTGGTTGTCCGCGACAGTCCGCGAGATTGTATCCAGAGCGTGACCTGAATACATCATGTAGGTCATCATTTTTTAACTGGATGAATAATATTATTCATCCAGTTAAAATATAAGAAATGCTTCATTAGAATTGTGTATTGATTTAATTTAGCCAAAATCAGCGCTCGTTGATATCAGACCGACGCTACTGGTAACCGACTTCTCACTATGACGCGCCGTTAAATGACACGCTGAATAATGAATTAACATTATCGTTCAATATATTCATGGATCATGGGTATGGTTAAATGTCGTGAAGTAAAATAATATTGTCAGTCCATATTTGACATTGTGTGTTTATCCAAAAGCCTCCGTTAACTGCCTCTTATAAACTGCAGCGGCGCGACACTGCGATCCCAAAAGACACGCAGATGTAGAGCCTACAATAACCTTCACTCTTAACTTGTCATTTTTTGTATAGCATGCCTATAAATTGCTTTTAAGCTCAATAATGAACACAAATAGTATTTGACCGGAATTTCTTTCAATTGTTCAGTAAACTGAAACTTTCCCAGACACATTGACCGGCACCAATTTCTTCTAGCGGAAACTCTGGGCAGGAGCCATGCACAGGTGTCAACACCTGTTCCACTTTCAAAGAGGCATATCGTAAACGAGTTAGTTACCTGTCTAGAAGCATAAAACGTCATTCCTAAACTGTGCAAAAGTAGTAACGATCGAACAATTAATTAATTCTGCATAATTGTTAATTCTGCTTTTTCTTTTTTCTATAATTTCTCTGCTTTGCCTCCGGACATGGTTTCTTGATCGAAGGTGGTTGTCGTGGCGGTGGTGATAACTTTACAAGAGCTTCGGCCATTGCTGCTTTTTGGCTACTGTTCATTCAGTATCTTACGGGGATGATACTGAATTAGATGACCACAGAGAAATCCGGTTAATCATATCGCTGTATACATGATAGTATCCTGGTTACTACAGTAACTAGATCACTGCAACCAATTTCTGCAGGCTGGTAAAACCAACCGATGATTTAAAAGGTAATTTCTGTAGCCAAACCTTAACTGTGGCTAATGTACTGATAATGAGGCCAGTATATTATCACATTCAGTTCGGAGACGATAGCGGTGTTGTTACATGTTTTTAAATGGGAGTTTTTGAGAACGAGTATTCGAATACTCGTTTGGAAATACTATCGAGCATTCAAAGCCTGTAAAACTGTAATTTTATAGGATATGACCGGTCGTTCATCCAGATTAAAGCAGTTGTAAATCGCGCTCACAACGACGGCAATCAGTTTTTGGCAAGTGATACAGTGTGTCATACCACTTAATACTTATCTTCAAAGAATATCAACAAGCAATGCTCTGGTTATGTAAAATCAGTAGTCTAAGTTAAGGAGCCAATTCCGAATCAGTTTGTTACTGAATAATAGTCCACATCTAATGTAGTTATTCTTGTGCAGGTGACGCTCTTGATACACTACAGTAGGCTATTGCTGACTGTCGTGGACACCCTAGATGACTCCAGTTGTGTTTATACTACAGCAGCTAGATTTACAGATTTGGCTCTATGCTCTAAGTGTTGAACATTAAACATTTACTTAGTTTGCGTACTGGCGATCAACTACTACTCTCTAGCCTATGAGAGAGAGGGGCTATGCTAGCCTACAGTATATGGTCCTCAGCATAACTATCAGCTTGTCCCCACACATAAATAGCAACTTGTCAATGTGCTATTCCGGGTTATAGTCTGGTCTGGTGATATACTAGTACAGTAGCTAGCTCAGATGGTATGGTATCCTATGTACTGTACCATAGCCGTACAGTGTTAGCATGCTTTTTATATTTACCGTGTAGTAACAATTTATTGACCGTTTAACTGAGCATATTAATCGCTCACAATTCTTCTTGTTGGTTAACAGTTAAACTGTAACCAAGAACATCCTTACTGTACAGGAATAGCAGTAGCCTACCTTATAGACTAGTATTATGTCAGGTGGGCACTCCTTCGATTCTCTAAAAATTTCGCACTTTCACACCATTTCTCAAACTGAATGCTAACTCAAAATGTGTTAGTGTTAGACCGCTTATCCAAGAAATTTGGTACACGTAAACAAACACTTTAGGAGCACACAAAGAAATGTAGGAACCACGGTAAAACACATACAGTACAATACATATGTTTGTTTGTGCATGTGTGCTAAGGGACATAGCACAAACTTTCACTGCAAATCTAGGAGCACAGGCTACATACCTTCATCTTAGTGTTAGTTATACATATTAGACTGACAAAAATTGGATTGTACTAGGAAAGTATCTTATTGGTGCCTAAAGTAAGATGAACAATTTTGGCTTCAAAGTACCGTGCTGAAATGCAACCAGTTGTCATAGGCATCAAACTCAAAACCAAATTTTACAAGTATGACGACGTACGTGACTAATAGGCATATTAGACTAGCCCAATGACCACAAGACAACAGATATTGGACACACAAAGATTGATCCATAATCCTGTACGATGTTGAAAATGTCCTATTAACCTTACTGATCTCACGCTTTGAATGTTTTGATGGTATTATCTACGATGCTGAAAGGTAACCCGTTGTCGTAAGGCAACTCAAAATGCTACGGTGTTGATCATCCAGCGATTAATCCTGGATTAGCCAAGGGCTTTGTGTGAGATTTGTTGATCAAGTGGTTAAGGTGTTGCACTCATATGCCGTCTGTTGTCTTATTTTGCGTGATCGTGTCCCACTTTACACAAAATATATTTTTAGAACTAATATTATTATTAATTTTAGGAGTTGTAGATGGCTGTGACATAGTTTTCCTTAATCTAAACTCTATTTGCGAATGTATCAATGAGGTAACGATTTGAAACGTATAGGTAATGTTTGTGTAATTTAGAGGAATCTGCTGCCAGAGGTGTGCTGCGGTTAAGTTAAACACAAGCGTGCACACGGTTCCAGTGGATGACTCGCTAACGGCATTGTGCCTGCCATATGAGAATCTGCCATATTACCAATACCGTTTCCGGTAGTCGCCTCAGGCAAAACTTGTGTAGCTGAATCTGGGTCCCTTCCTCCACTGTATTCCCCTTTCTCATTGTCTTGTTGACACCTAAAATAACTATGAATGAGCTTAATTTTGTCTGGATGTCGAGACTGTAAGGTTTATACGTATCGGTACATTACTGAGTTTATTCACTTTTTCTACTTTTCCCTCTAATTTTACATCGGCTGCGTCATCACCGTAACAGTATATCTACCTACATCTCTACTGTAGCCTAGTTGGCACATTGCGGGTTGTCGGGGGCAGTTTTAAAAAATACGCCATTCCACAATTGCTAGTCATAGTTAAAACAGTTTTAAAACACCAAATCACATTTTACAAAAGATTACATTAAAACAAATTTTAAGGTGGTTCATAATTTTCACTCGCACACTGTACTGTTACTTGTAAATTATTTTTCCAATTCAGTTATTTTTAGGCGCAAATGCGAGTGAAACATGGTGTCACGGTGTTCCGTTTTGGACTGTACTCGCTGTACACTCAGTGTTCTGGACACCTGGCCTAAACACGTCGTAGAAATCCAAATGTCCATAAAAAAAATTATAATACTGTTATAAAGTGTTTTTTGTCTCCCGCTTCCAGCCAAATCAGATTGAACAACACAGTTCATCCTAAAGCCCCGCCGTCGGTGTAACATGAGGCTTTAAAATGGCGCCGGGAAAGACATTTTGAATGGGGCGCTATGGAAGAAATAAGTCCATGCGGGGAAAAGCTTTCTATACTTTATTTTATCGACTTGCAAATGTTTAAGTTCAAGAAAAACAAATAGAAGTATTTATAAAACGTATAAATCCATATAAAAACTGAGTTAAATATTGTAATGTAAAAATAGACAATGGTTTTCGACGCAATAAAAACTGCGTGAAAACGTCATGTCGTGTCACTCCTTGGCACAACAATCAATAAATATTTATTAAATTACGTCAAACTAAGTATTATAATGCAATATAAGTCTCCTGCAAGTGTTTAGTGTTGAAGGTTGTCGGTAAAACATGTTGTAAAGCGCTTGGAATGAGCGGTCCCTGGTGGAGAGAACAAAACGCTACACCGTAACACCGTGACACCGTGTCGTAAAATGACGGAAGTGGTCATTTTTCTCTATTTTCATGTATACTATTGGTCCAAAAACATGTCAATCAAAACTCACAATGTAGCCTCATTGGTTATCGCTTGAGCCTCGTTTAACCATCGTAATGTACTCAAAAATCTCACATTTGGCCACTTGGCGGCGCCATCGGATTGTGTATGATTTGTGTGTTTTTCAATTGGCATTGCTGTCTGTATTTATTTCTTTATTCATTATTTCTTTATGTA
>JAODUG010008782.1:8077-19150 GCA_027564795.1 Aphredoderus sayanus | reverse complement strand
ACGTTCTAATGCTCTTATTGCAACCTGCTATCAGATGGTATCACTGAGGGCTGGTGTCCTACTTCAACAATCACCTGCGGCTACTTTAGATGATAGTTTTACTCGTTTACAAGTAGGCCTGCATTTACTGTCACATTTTGACTTGCAACCATCCCTGCAGTTCTAACTGCCCCTAAAACCTAAAAATACGAATAAATCAATAAAGCACCCAGTTGGAAATACTGGGAACATCCATAGCAGGTTCACTAAAATCTATAACCTGTAATGTAAGCTTGTATCCTTACATAAAACTCGTACACATAAATGCATGCGCCAGGTGAATATTAGGTTACCGTGGCACCGCCAAAGAATGCGCTGGTCACACACCCACACACACAAACCACCGTGTGTGTGTGTGTGTGCGTGGCATGCATGCGTGCACACGTCGGGCACCATAACATGACCTAGCGAGCACGTTCCGTAACCATGACGGCGGCACGGGAGCTAATCCCCGCGTGGCTCTTTGCCATTCGGACAGCAATGTTTTATTACAGTTACTAGAGCGCGAGCTGGAGGACAGCTCGGGGGGGGAACAGTCCATCCACCTTGTGTCTCCGCCCGTGGGTTCACGCAGAGCAGGTGAAGGTTACAGTGTAGCTGAGGGCCTATCAAAGCCTCTCTAGTTTCCCCTCTCGGTATATGTCGTCACTTTGTGCTCCCTCTCGAGTCCACCTCTCCCTTTGTACCTTTCTTCCAACCTAGACACACCCCCCTCCTCCCCCCCTCTCTCTCCACCATCTGAGGTCTTTACGTTTTTCACTTTAAAACACAGTGTGCATGTGTGTGTGTGCGTGTGCGTGCGTGTCGGCTTATTCAACACGCTCCTAAAATGGGTTACTTTTTCATCCTAGTGGCTCCAGTCGGCTAAGGTGCTGACGCGAGCTTTTCGGTGAGTCCCCGGCCTTGTTTTTTTTTTTTTTTTTTTTTGGAGCAGACATCACGGTTATCTGGGGAACGAATAATCATATGTTTATCGCACTAGCGGGAGGCCGGAGGGAGAAATAGCAGGTTTCGTTTCCATAATCACTGCATGAACATCGTTCTTACCAACGGATGGTGTGTCATAGTGTTACTGCAGTTAACAAGAGAATGGTATCTAACTTATAAACAATGCAAATGTTTTGTGGAAGTTATTATGGGTATAAACAATAAAGATACAATGTTGAGCATTTCATTTTATTGTACTGTATATTCTCATCTTCTCTGGCAGATCAACCACTGTAGCCTGGTAAAGCCATCTTGATTGTGCAAGCTCACAGGTAACTAATTTGTTCAACTTTTATTCAAAATAATAAGATGAACCATCAAGCAATATAATTCCTCTGTTTGGTTGTTGGTGATCTAATCAATGATGAATGTTTTGATTGAGTATTGGAACTGCCTCTATCACAATGTGGGCCTTCTTGTGTACAACTGGATAAACTTACAGGGCATTAAAAGTAAAGCTTTCATGGATGGGATTTACAGTACTGTATGTTAAATTATTACAGTATTACTTAAAATCGCCATAAATCAACAATAAAGCTGTGAATACCACTTCTTTCTTTGTGTCCTGAGACAAATGTTTGAGGGATTTAATTAACTGGTAAAAATGCTTGTAATATCACTGGTCATGTTTTTAACTATTCATCATATCTTTTCAGCCATCATGCAAGCAACAAACAAGCCAAGTGGCCTGAATCGCTCAACAACCACGTCCTAGAATTTTTGTTTTTTAATGTAACAGTACAAACCTCAACAGGACACATTTTGGGAGAGTTGTAGAGTTCCATAGATGGCTGTCTATGGAATTTGTTTCCATGATAGCCTATGGCGTTTGACAGAATGGCGGGAAATTCCCACAACCCCAATTTATATTGTTTTATTATATTTAAGTTACAAATGATCACCACAGTTCCAAGAGATGGGAAAACGTAGCTTCAGGTCAAAATGGGCTGAAATATTGCGTTCTTTTCAGTGAGGCCAACAGGATGTCTTACACTAGCAGGTCTATAATTTAGACCTATCATTTAGGAACTTTATCCACTTTCCCAACCGTTGGTCAAATTGTCACTCTCTCTTTTCCCCCACGTCTGTGTTTTTTTTTTATTGGAAAGTGCTTGAAAATTGTTGCATTTTCAGAAAACAATGTTTTGTGGCTCAGTGCAGGCTTGTTTCACAAAGCACAGCTCTCCTGCTCTAAAATGTTCCACTCTATGAAAACCAGTATTATTTAAGATATTTAAGATGACCTAGCTTTCAAAAGAACAGAGGGCTAACAACATATGACTAAGGTGTTTCTCTGAGTTTATTCACCTACTGTAGTACAATTCAAAACGTGGAACAGAGTCCACCCGTGCACCTGTGTTTAATACATGTCAATCTTAAAACATTTAAAGCTGAACTACTATCTTAGCATATTACTTATTTGAACATTAGATGGCAGCACATGTAAATAAACAAATCCCCATGAAAATAAACAGACCCCAACCCCTCCTGGCCCCATTCATGTTCATACATGCAGCATATGTCCATGTATTGGTCCTGCATGCACTCACCATAACCAACATACTGCGCCCCTGAACAAATTGATAATTCCAAGCATGCTACAAGAGCAAAATGGGTGACGAAGAGTAATAGTCTCTCTATGAAGGCTACTCTGGTGGTATCATTTACATTCAAGTTCAGTTCTAAAATTTGACTCAATCACTGAAAAGCTGTAACAAGTCCCTAAAAATTGTCTGTGCAATGCTTTCTAAGGTAAGGCTTTCAGTAATAACATTGTGTTTCATGTTGAGAAGCCTCTCTGGAAAGATTTTAGTACTAGAATTGAGTCTCATGGAATAGAATACCGAACAAATCACGAGTTCATGACACATGCAATTATAAAATCCTTACCAAAGACTGGTACGGACAGTCCACATAACTCGAGCAACTATCAACTCAACTGCAAATCACACATCCACAAAATATAATGTCACTGCTCACTTTGAAGAGTGAAAAACTATTCCAGGCCTACTGCAATACTTTCAGGATTATTATAGTGTTTGCAAATAATGATACTATGGCTACAAACATACAAGAAAATAATACCCTACTCACTCTAGATGGAAAAGTGCAACATCGCTATAGAGCATTCCATTGGGAGAAGCGTTCCAATATTTTTAGCGTGTCTTTGATTTCACTTCAGTAATGTCAGGCTAAGATGCTTGAAAGCAGCATTCAGCTCACACAGGCTGAGCTAGTCCAGCTACTGATTTCAGGCTCCTCATTGGCTCTTCTACTCTTGTCTATCAAAAAAGCAGAACTTGCTGGGCACTTCTCTCCTAATAAAGATGTAACAGTGTAATTTAAATATAAATAATTGTGGGAGGTGGTAATGTAATGTGTTGAGAAAGCTGAGACACATTTCCTTATAAAATAATGTCTTAAACATTGTAGAATGTGGAAATGTTAGGTATATTGAGGTTCATAAAAGGAAATAATTTTAAAAAGTTGTCAAAACAATTATTTGTGTGATTAATATTACATAATTCAATGCTAATTAAAAATAATTCTCCAAATGACACACACATACACACACACACAGTATGTAAAAAAAAAAGTGTGCTGATGAAATTATCAGGGAAACAGTGGATGACTTTGTGAAATTAGTCAACTTTACCCTCTTTGATCTGATTGAATGCGGTCTTCTATTAAGTATCCTCAATGCTATTAAGCACTGCTGAAAGAGCGCAAGTGGTTTATTCCCCGTGCTTGACTGCTTAACCGAAATAAACCTTGGGATAATTGCAATAGGAGTGTATGGGGGTGGCAAATTGAGGCTGTGCGCTGCCCTACAGCCTATTTATAGATGTGCAGTCAACTGCTTTATGAAATAAAGTGGGAGAGTTTGCCCCTGTGGTCTCTCTGAGTGCTAATGTGTGCATGTGTCGGTATGGGCATGTATGAGCTGTGGCCGGGGTTGAGTATAGGGCGGGCAGCTAGCAAGACAGGTGTGTTTGTTTATGGTAGGGAAGTATTGTGGAGTATTTTTCTGTGTGCGCCAAGTACACTGGACTGTATGCTTGGGTTATTGTGCGTGAGGACATGCATGTTGTGTGTACAAGGTCACATCAAGAACGTCCTCCTGTCCGCCATTTGCTCTCTAATGGACCAAATGTCCTCATTAGGAGAATACCCATTAAAATAAAGTCAACCTCTTTGTGTGTTCTCTACAAGACTAATGAGGATTTTGTTGTTGAACTGGACTGTTTTTGCTTGTTTTTAAAGTAATTTGTTGATGTTCTGTGTGTGTGGGTGTGCGTGTGCGTGTGTGTGTACGGGTGGGATTTCTTCATATATATATTTTGACATTTTCAAATCAATATGTATTACTTTTTGAGAACTAGCCAGGGGCTAATCTTGCAGCATCAGAAAACTCTAAAAAACGAAACTCTGGCTGCCTGTTCATTGAGGACCTGTTCCACGTCCTGCAAGTTTATCAGCAAAGTTCCCTTTACAGTATGCGTAAGGTGTGAGAGTTTCCAATTAAATCCCATGAAAGATGTAATCTCTATTAGAGCAGTTGAAATGACTGATGTCACATCAGTGTCTGTTGCTACCCTATGTGCTGTCACAGATTATACACGTTTAGAAGTAGATCTTTCTGCGTTTTGACCAAGACAAGGTCAAAGGACAAAGTGTAGGTTTGTGTGACCCCTGCATGACAGTGGAGACATCGCAACTACCCACTCACCCATGCGCGTGCACATGCACACACATACACACACACCCTTGCTAGCAGTTCTGGATCTGACTTGGATGAAGACACTGTAAATTCAAGCCCGCTTACAATACATGTCTGTACTCAATATGTGTTCATATACTGTATATTATGTAGATTAAAACGCATGCAAATTCCACACATAGGCCGTATGCTTAAGCAAACAGCATAAGGTATTGATTATACAAACACGACATCTCCCCTGTAACATGTCTTGTATGCGGCACAAGACGAAAAATGCAAGAAACTACTACTGTATTCGCTAACTGATTAGACACCCCCAGGAAGACATTTACATGAGCAAAACGAAACAACAATATTATTCAAGTCTCTTGAAAAATCGTATCGATTAGTAATGTTTTCAGGACATTTGGTATCAATGGTGAAATAAAGGCAGAGAATCTGCCAGATGGACTCAGGAGACATTGTCTGAAGGTTGGCGAATGTGTGCACATATAAAAATGGATCGCTTCATCGCTCTTGATATTCAATGGTTGTTGGAAACCTCCACAAGGAGGAAACAATCAGTCTAATCAACAAGACTTTTTCTCATCATATATTGTGTCCCTTGGGACACAGCGGTCTCCAAATCTAACTGGCAGGGGATGTTTAACAGTACTGTGTGATTATACGGTCAGGGCATTGGAAGCTCATTTAGGATTAGAGTTTAATGGGGCTTTCGGGTGCTGAATCTGTTCTCAACAAGGCCGTTTCTTAGCCGAGCCAATGCACCCCCAGCTAAAACTGCAGGTGATTATGCACGCTTGTCAATTCCATTTAGCCTACGGTTTGAAAACTCAAAATGGACAGAGAATTTTCTGCTTTGCGCTTTGCCATATCCATTCACAGGCTGGTGTTTATGTACCCAGAAAACAGGACACCGGCGTGTGTCTTGGGAGAGATAAAGGGTAATCTGGACGATACACATTTGGCAGGAATCATTAATGCGGAAGCAGTGGTCAGTGGCTCCATTCATATTTCATTATGCCCACTCCATGACTGGCATTTTAAAGTTTCCATTTTGAAAGATGCCACGGAGCGACACATCATACCCTTCTGTTCCACGGTTCGTTTTCCAAACCCTGAACTCGAAAACCATGAGAATTATTTCCAAGAAATCATTGTTTAAGGCGCTAATTTCAGCGACAGACCCTGCAAATCTTATCGGTGTGGACTGTTATTTGACAGTGCCTTGGGCACTGAATATTTAAACAAATCTTCTACCCGTTGCCCTTGGACAAGAAATGTTAGAATAAAATCACTAAGTGGCTCCAACCAAATTATTTTTTATCTCTTCTGGTTGAATGTCATCAGAACCAATCAAGCCAAACATTCTCCTCAATTATCTTTTGTTTATTCTGGAAGTTGGAACGACACACGTCTATCACTCACTTTAGCATAATTTGAGAAAAGGGCGAGGGCCACTAAAGCTGTCAGCAGTGATTTAGATGCAAAAATGCATGACATCATGGAATGTACTTTACAATTCCTTGTGGCTGTTTTAGCAGATGCATGCAGATTCTTAGTAAGGCAGCAGGTATTCATACAGCCTAAAACTTTTTTTAAGCCTCCGGGTGATTTAGTTCCAGTCCCAGAAAATGCAATATTTGTTGTCAAGCAGTATTAACCAAAACCCTTCTCACTTCCCTCACTTTTTTTTTTTTAACTTGCCAATAAACATAGTCGGATAGTAACATCTATCACAAGGTACAGGAAACTGCTATAGACTACATATTTCAAAAGCACAACTCTCATAAGGCTATGGGTATATTTCTCAGGGCACATTGTATTCAGTGTCATGTTGGTGCAGCCAATGACTCAATCTTTATCTACTCAAAGTATACAGCCATGACATATACGGCAATGACTAGAATTCATCAATGCCAAGAGAAAAGTAATGACTGGCATTCCATGTCTTTACAATGACATATTTGCTGTTAAAAAAAATAAAAATAGTTTAAAAGAAAATCTATCCCAGAATAGAGATGACAAAATAGCAGGTGCGCATTCATTTTAAGTTATATGAGAAAAAGGGAATTGATATCTCATGCTGACACACTCATTTAGCTTTCCGTACTGCCGCAGTATCAGCTGCCGCCTATGCTGTCACTGGCAGAGTGTGTTCCAATTTGATACAATGTCACCCAGACACACAAAGACCACACAACCTGATTAATACAACAGGCCTACTTCTCTACCCAGTGAAAAGTTTGACGCGGCCTAAGCTAGGTCGCATTAGCGACAACTTGTTGACTCCATCCTGGCGATATAGAGCGTCTTCGGGGCAGGCAGGAGAGCGAATGTTTCACGAAAAGGCGTCGAGACGGACGGTTCAGACTGTGAGGCGTGAGCTTGTCACCTTGTGGAAGGTGCAGAGAGCAGAATTGGGCTGGTAAAAATGAGAAGTGACGGGATATTGATTTGCTTATCGCTGCCGTGCAGACACACAGGAGTGAAGGGCGAGAGAAGATGGGAGGGAGGGGAGGGGAAGGGAGGATAAGGGTGGCAGTGGTTATCAGCCTTCCACGTCTGATAGGGAGACTGAAAAAAAGAAAGGGGGAAAAAAAAAAAACGTGAGAAAAGAGATTTATCAGCCGATTGCTTCGCCTCAATTTTTGTTCCACTTTCTTCTCGTGCTTTACTGTAAAAGGCATATACTTTTTTGAAAGTATATAAAAAAAGTACCCTCTTAGGCAGGCTTATTCGTCGGGGCAAATGGTTGACGGCGTTATCTAAAATAGTTATTGATGTGGTTCATCGGCGTGCTATATCTCCTGTAACTGGCAAAACCAGATAGATTTATTAGCAATTAAATTACATGGGGCAATCAGAGTGTGAATTTGACCAAGCCTATTCCATGGGGGCAGGCTTATGTGTTTAACTGATGCTTTAATCCAGTGTGATTTTTAATGCGTGGAAGCTTCAATTTCTACATTTCCACTAGAAGACAACAGTAAGAAGGGTCACATGCTCTAGTGTGACTTAACACCATGAACATGGTATACAATATAGGGTACCTGTTACCGTGAATATGCAACAACAGCAATATAAATATACATTGTAATTAAGAATATAAATTAGTTTAACCCTCATGATGTTCTCCTGGTCAAACTGACTAGCTCTTTGTGGCAGATAAAAGGCGCTAAACCTAATTCTACAGCTCACACACACATGATTTGCACTGCAGGCACAACAAGGTGCATTTTTGAACAAGGGTTAAAAAGGCACAAAAAATAACACAAATGGCGCACATCTGATGGCGCTATCTGGTGGTTCAAGACGATATTGTAGGCTACCTAGAAGTAGGAGCTATTTTAGCATATCGGAGTAGTGGGAAAGTTGTGGGTAAGCAGAATGATGGGAAGGGAGAATGTGAAGTTTTAGGTTACTTATGAATAAGCATCGTTGCTCAAATGAATGCACTCTCTTCGGGCTCATTAAACCTCTACAACTTAGTTTCAAATCCATTATATTTAGGCCAATACACCACACCCAGAAAAAATAACCATGACACATGTAAACACAAATTCAATTGAGAATACAAATTCAAGTAATCCATCTCTCATTAACAATCTTTTTTTTTGGTTATTTTGTTTTGTCTAGTATTCATCATGTACAGGAAATAATCATGGTTTGGCAATTATTATGATTCCATGGAAACCTCAGTAAGGTCACTAAGTGGCTATCAAAGGAAGGTAATGTGCTCATCCATTTATTCCTATAGTAAGCAGAGTAAATGGGCAAATGCCTAATGTGTTCCTCTTAATTCTATAATATTGCATACCAGTATGAGTTGAAATTGCATGCCATGGACACCCTAAAGGAACCCTAGCAAGTCCGTGTTTTTCTTTTAAGTTTTAAATCAGAACATTCAACTGTCCAATTATATTACAAAATCTTCCTTTTTCTTTTTCTGTTGTAATTATAACAGTAATGTGGAATGTTATTTTTTGTCACTATAGTCAATGGCAGAAACTGTTTTAGCTTTGTTTAATCATGGACAAAATACAGATATATAATCCGTCAAAAGATAAATTAAAAAGCTCTGAATATCATGAGAAATGTCTTGTTAGTGCACTAGGTCCGATCTACTTTATATTTATAATAGGCAGCTTGCCCTCCTTGAAACTGAATAGCCAATGGAAAACAATGTCTTTCTGATAAGCTACCTGAATGAAGAACTTCAGTTGACTGAAAGGCAAATACTTACAGTAAGATGTTACAGACCTTGATATGAACGAAAACTGTTAGAGCCAGTAAGAGCCATTTGATTAAACAGTACCCAAAGCCGATTATCCAAATGTGCTCGGTGGTTTTGTTTTGCCTAGACATTGATGTGATCTCAGACTCTGGAAGTAATTGAACTTCAAGCTACCGTTAAGATTTAGATCTGTGGATAGTTCAATTAACATTTGTCTTTACAGTGTCTGGCCCCAGGGGGTTATGCTGAAAAGCCAGGTGGTTGGCTAAGACCTCAAAGCCCCTTCTTCACACTGGATCTCCACTAGCGGGAAGGGGGAGAAGTTGTTGGCATATTGTGACACCACTTGGCAAGGTTCACATTCAAACAAGGTTACTCGTGCTGTCTTCTGACACTGACACAATGGAGTTGTCAGCCTAGTTTAAAAAAAGACCATCTAAATTGATATCTTAACTTCTCCCTTTAATAGAAAGATCTCACCGTCGCATAGGGAAAAGATAAAAAAAAAAAAAGAGTACAAGTACGAAAAGGGGACTGATTAAATTGTCTTCATTTACTTAACCGGCTGCTAATATTTCAATTAGAGTGACTGGAGGCGGTGACACTGTAGGGTTAAAAATGGAACAGGGGAAGAATTAGTCCAACTGATTAATAGCGGGAAATGAGGACTTCCGCACGCACAGGAGACGTCCCTCTGGTACCATCCATCACTGCCACCACCCTCTCCACGTTGATGTCACTCAATTTACTGCTGCAAAAGAGCACTTATCGAGGTCCCTTGTTCGCTGTGCCTTCTACAGCCTCCCGTGCAGGGGAGAGTTTAGTTCAACACAAATAGGTGCGCAGCAAAAGGTACTAGCTCCAGCTGCATGCACTCGGGGGGGATGTGGGGGGGGGGGGGTGTGTGCTGAATTTGACAGAAAAGGCATTGGAGACTTCCTCGCCCCTCCCCTGCCTTTTCCCATTACCATAAACCCACTCACTCATGATAACCATTAATGTAGCGTCTTATTAAAAACCTATCAATACGGAGACTGCCACTGCGCTAATGGCCAGGAATCCCTCTCAGTTAAATCTCGGTCTTTGGTCTCCGGTCCGGACTAATGAGAGCCATCGCTCAGCATCTCTTTGGGCTAAATCACCTTTATTTGTAACTGCCTTCTCGTGCTGTTGGCAATTTATAGAACGGTGTGTAAAGGGAGATGCATTACACTGAGGCCCGGGGGCTCTGGTGGAGGCTGGGGGTGAGGAGATGTAGTCCGATGGCAGTGGTTTGTAAAATGTAGGTAATGGGTGACCAGGGGAAAGTGGGAGAATACTGTATGTCCCTGCTGTCTTTCTTCGTAGTGCAGAGGGCCACAGTAAGCCGTTAATTGTTGTGTGTTGGAGTAGCGGCGACAGAGGGCCCTGGAGTTAACCACTGATGAGGCTTTGTTCTCTGAGATGAGACACTCGGAGGGGCACGGTTGGATACGGGAGCGCCACAGGAGTTTGCCCTTCCGACGCAGGGGAGAAATTGAACACGGCTCTATCAATCTGACCATTTTACAGCCCGGGACTCCCCAGCCGCGAGGAACGCGGCTGGGGAGTGTTTGCACGGATGTTCACTGTCGGTGACTCAAAGCAAACACACTATGCTTTCGGAGGGGCCAGTTTGTCCATACATAAGTTCAAGTCCCACTGCTAGGTACTGTAGCGAAGCCATGCTGCAATTAACTGCCGCCCCATTTAATCCTCACTAATAGGGTTGCACTGTATACAAGTCAAATAGGTAATTGTAGCACAACGTTATACAGTACCAGCATTTCAGGACATTTGCGAATTGTTGACTTCTGTTGTGAAATTACATCAGTTGTGGTACAGTACGGTATGTGGATGCAGCCGCAGTGGGCATGTTTAGTGAGGAAGAAATAGTATGCAGAGATTTTAGAACAGATTTAGTGCAGATATGACGTTGACCACAAAGTGTAATGGAAGTACCGTACAGTGTAGTGGAAGCATTCAAAGATACCTGACAACATATGCTGAGCAGTCTCAGCACCCGTTGAGCAAGAAAAAGGTCTTGCAAGATCTTACAAAACTTAGCAAG
>JAODUG010008772.1:0-26655 GCA_027564795.1 Aphredoderus sayanus | reverse complement strand
TATATATATACTATATAGTTATAATGATTGTGATTGAGGATAAATAAATACATACTAAAAAATGTCATACGTCATATTTCAATGTTTGTTTTATACTAACATTTAGAGAAATATTAAACTTAAATCATCTTAACACACTATCTGTAAATATGTTTTATGGTTATCTAAACTACATATACTTCCTCAATTTTGGGCTTTTTTAAAACATGTCAGCTTCATTCTTTTCATACTTCCTTTTTAGCTGTACAAAAACATAATGTGATAAAGTTTATTTTAAATGTTCTTGACATCTTTTTAATGGCCCAAAAGACATATGGGAAATCAACCTGTATTAATCAAATACCGCATCATTTATTTAAATGTAAATTTGCTGATTGAGTGGAATTGGAAAAAGCAAAGCATATGAGAGATATTATTGACTGATTGCTTTTCACACCCCTGTTATATAGGTGTCCAAAATAAGTTACAATTCATGTAAATTACGCTCTCTAACTAATTAATCTTACTGTACTGTATTGAATATAACATGTAAAATGTAATTTCTGTAAAACAATATAAGAACTAAGTCATGTGGCGTGTGATGCTCTATAGAGTTTTGGCTATAATTTGTTGGAAGGACAGTTTCTGTGGTAGATTTCTCATTCCTGTAGGTGAAGAACAAAAACCAAAGCAATATTTAGTGTGTGTGTTAATGGTTGTTTAGCGGCTATAATGGACAACGGTTAAATTGTGGTCAAAAGGGCTGGCCTATTGGTCTCAGTGCTTGTGGAGGCCCGAGATCACCCGTGTATGAATGTACACTTCTCCCTAACCACTCGGCTGCACACTAGCTGTAAAAATAGAAGGGTAAGATTGCCCTAGATATGCAGACACACTCCAACACACACACAACACAAGTGTACTAAGATACACACACATTCAGGTGTAGATATGGGGCCACATGGGGACAAACTCTCTAACGTTAGGAAGAACAAAAAAAAAAGTAAGAAAGAGATATGAAACCACAAAATGTGAAAGAAAAATTACACTTTGAAAACATTAAAATGTACAGAAATACTTTATGTTGGCCTTTTGCTTTTGCCTTTGTCTAAATATTACATTGCAATGGGTGTTTATGTCCACTAGGTGGCAATAAAGTCATAGGGAATATACAGAGATTATATAGGGTTTGTGAATAGCCCAGCCCACAGCTTGTAGAATATTATTCAAACACTGTTCAAAACACTATTATCAATTTTACAGACAAGCGCCCTATACCGTGAATACACTGCTCCTGGACATTGTATTAATATTGTAAAGCACTGTACCACTATGTATATTTAATGTATTTAGATAATTTCTTAAGTCAAATTTACCACATTGGCATGCTTTGCCACGTTGGGTATACATTGCTTTTAATAGGCTAGCAACATGGCACAATACAACAACAACTAACCCAATGAGAACCATAATACATATATGCAGATGTTCCTAGGCAGTTTGTAATATACACAAGTGACTCAGCATTGCATTCATATTATATATTCATTCGAGGCATATTATATGTCATGTTATAACATATCCAAATTCATATTGATATGTATTTAAAAATATTTTTCAGAGACAATGTCACAGTGTGTGATAGTTTGTTATATTGCTCTGGCAACTCAATATGTGTACACACCTATATGAGTACTCACAACATCTGCTAGCCAGGCAAAAAGCTAGCAAAAATATTAGCCAGGCCTTTAAAATCTTGCAAATACACCTCAGATGCACAAACCTAGAGCCAGACATGATATATGGAATGAACAGACGACACAATGGCATGACATGGAAATAAAACAACCATTGTGCCAGTAAATTCATTGGAAACATCAGACTTGGAGCTGGGTGTGGCCATGAATGCCCAGTTGAAATAGAATAATCCTCTGTGCTTTCACACCTACTGTACCATACCTGACCTGTACTGTATGCTATAGCAGCATGGCCACTAAGCTTACTGGAACTCAACAAAAGTATTTAGGTGAGTTTTAATACCTTGCTATGGTTTCCTGATTCGTGGTCAAAGCCGCAATCGCTTAGTTTCATTTGTTAATCATTAAGTTTAAATGTCACTTGTTAATCAAAGGAAACAAACTGTATTCCCTTGTTGGGTCTATTTGTCTCTCACAGTAGATCTGAGTGGCTGCAAAAAGAACAGGTGTAATGATCCAGTGTCGTCTTTCTCCCGTTAGTCTCACATATCACTGTCTCCCTCCCATTGCCTGTTATGGTTCCCACACTTTCAGACTCCCAAACTCCCTTGCTCTGCCCCCACCTTCCCTCCCTCTCTCTTTCTCTGTCTCTCACACTCTCTGTCTAGTAGCTAAGGTGCATGGGGGAGTGTATTGATACTGGAGCTTTCACCTGGGAGAACAGAAGGCAGGTCCAGGTAGAGCTGTAACACGGAAGGAAACAAACAAGTTGTAGATGATGATGATGATTAAAAGAACCAAACCACTAGGCATGCTATGAAAATGTACAGCAGGATTGTTAGACTCTTCAGCTTTGTTAATGTCTCTCCTCACTAGGCGACTGACCTGGCTCAGGTGTGTGCTGCGTGTTCTCAGTTGTTATGCATCGGGAATTCTTACAGGCTTGTGCAATGGACGTGTAAATAGTTTGAGATTATGCATTAATATCTAATACCAAGTATTCATCAGTTGTTGTTTTGCTGTAAGGTAAAAGCTTTATTTTACATTGTTGTCTTGGGGCTAGTGACTCCTAGTGAGTTACTTACTATGCACTGATATTTTTGTTACCAGTGTCATGTAGGGAAAGATTTTCATTTAAAGCTTGTATGAAATTGATCTGGTTAATGCACATTTTTGATGTTTTATTGTAGCTTATGTGTCACAATGCATTAGTCAAGTCAAGTCAATTTATTTATAAAGTACATTAAACAACCAGTGCTGAGAATGTATACAAGAATAAGTGTACAAGAATAAATACAAACATAAACAAAACAGATAAGCATGCATGTTAGGGAAGCTACTGTAAGCTGTTTGGTTTGCTTATGTTTCTGACTTGCTGACTCAAATGCCAAAGAGTAAATATAAGTGTGCGGGCTGAAAAAAAAAGCTAGTGATTCTACACAGCCCTGGCTTTTTAAATAAGAACAAAATCAATGTGGTGCAGACAGCACCAAACCACATTATCACACATTTTGCCATGCCTGTCCAATTTTGGAGGTGGAGCTTCTGAAGGAGCACCCTATGGCATTGACGATAGAGGTGTTTATGTTTTGATTGAGTTAAAATATAAACTCTTCTCCAGCATCGCAGACTCCACCTTTAAGTGTATCTGTAGTAGGGGATGAATGAATTGCTGTGGATATATTATTTAAAAGTCTAAGGGTCACAACATAAAATGCACAATCACCCGTAGTGTTCATCTGAGACTGTGGAATAGAGAGGATCTAAGGGACCTGGAAGTTTAATGAAGATTGAAGGTATAGTCATAAGTCACTCTTGTGTGTTGATATTTGAACTCGATCAAAACAAAAAGACCTTCAGTGCCATAGGCTGCTCCCTCAGAAGCTCAGCCCAAACACATTGGAGACTCATTGCGAAGGCTGTAAGATATTGTTGTTGTGTGCGGTCTGCACCACTTTGTTTGTGTTCCTGTTTATGGAGCCAGGGCTGTAGAAGCACTGGATTATTTTTTCAGCACACAGTAAGCTAGCTGACTCCGAACAGATATTTGGTGAATTTGACAAGAAGTGTATTAGCTTACAATCGCATATACTAAATCTTTAAGGAAATCTGAGACATGCAATGGAGGATATCCATGCAATGCTTTAAAACAATTAAGTAACAGCACCTTAAGTTCGATTCTATATTTAACTGGAAGCAAGAGACACCAATATAGAGGAGATGTGGTACCATGCTCTGCTGTACAATCTGATATGATGTTGTTGTAATTGTGTCCCCACAGGTTTGGTCCAAAGGAATGGATCTATTTCATCTCAACAAACCACAACCAGGTACCAGTAAATTTCTCTGTAAGAGAGTTCTCTCTTATTTCCTCTTATATATTACAGAATGGTTTTAGCAGGACATTTGTATCAAAACTGTTTTACAGTACTGTTACAGTAGTTTAATAGCCTTGCTATCAGAGTGCTAAAGTTGATGATATCCTATTTTCATCTTCAGCTCACCCTTGGCATATCTTGTTTTGTACTATACTGTATATAATCAGATAATCAGTTAACCACAGTTTCTGTCAAGTACACTCAAGCAAACATGCAGGGGAAAGAATGTCCTTGGTTTAGATATTTGTACAAAATAATTATTTTGTGTTGTCATGGGAACACTGTAGTTACTAATATGTGTTTCTGATTGGGGCAGACATACTGTAGAGGGCTCTCTTGATAATGTTGTGTTGTCTCAGTTGTTTAGAATAAACTCAAGTTTATAAAGTTGGCTAAGTAATCGTCTGCATGGCCAAGGAAGGTGTTACGAATCAAGAGACTGGTAGGTTTGTTTAATCATCTATGATATTATGTATGAAGTAGTCCTAACAAAGTTGTTTTAAAACTAAACCTACTCTAAACTCTCACTTCGACTCTTACTTTGATCCACACACTGTCCGTCAGCAGCATGCTTGTGATCTTTGACCTGGATCGAAAAAAAGGGATCAAGTTTCCTAAGCAAATGCTTTAAGGATCACATTTCCCTTTTTGAGGCACTCATTATGGGGACAATATGGGCAGTCAAGGCTTTTGAGATAATGTGAATAGGGATACATACACACTAACAATGCTAACACAAAAGTACTTGAACATTATGAACATTACTTGAACATGACACCCCTCCTCCCCCACACACACACAAGCAAATAGGCAATAGTGACATCACATCTGCATGGTCTGTTGAATGTGATATATTACCCATGCTTCTCTGGTCTCAGACGGCAGTATTAACCAGTACGACATGTCTGACAGGCCTCACATGGGAGGTGCGAGCGAACAACCGCCACTACCACAAACGCAAACAGAAGAAGTCCTTTCTGTTTTTCCGCTGGGGGCGATATGCGGTGAGTGAGTCATAGCCCAGTGGACATGGTAACTTAACACCTGTTGGAACTGTATGCTGATGTGCCTAGGAGTGGCAACACATTTTCCATGATAGAAGAAAAGCTCAAAAAAGAATACAACAAAACTAAAAGGAACACATTTGACATTAACAAATATACAATAAATGGGAAAATTAATAGACATTATAGACATTTCAAAAACAAAAACAACGACAAATATCTCTCTTTGTCCCCCTTTCCTCTCCACCAACATGGACATCTCCTCTTTCTGCTCATCGTCGTGGCCAGGACAACGTGATGCGCAGTTATAAGTACTCCCCCCTGACCTTCTTGCCCCTGACGCTGTTTGAACAGTTCCAGCGTATCGCCAATTTGTACTTCCTCCTCATTGTGGTGATGCAGGTGAGATCAGTGGCCTCCTTTCCTACATCTATCTCCTACAAACACACAGATGCAAACATTAATACTAGAAGGTCCCACAGTGAGAGTTTTTACAACATACTAAGTGTCAACATACATTTATGTTGGCACTAAAACATATTAGTCAGATTAGGCTAAGTATAGTTAATGCACTTTCTGATCCATAAACTTGCATATTTGACATTTTTGCAGCCAACAAAATCCAACAAGTGACAGCATTGTCCTTCACTACTACATTTACCATACACTCATTATATGCAACGGTGTTATTTGTGGTCTGAAGAGGTGTAGATCTGTGTTTAATCTTCATTCTTCTGACAGAGTACAATGCAATGCATCTATAGCACTGTTTGTGTGTATATTAATTTTTTTCCCTTGTTGTCTGTGGGATCAGTGTGTTCCAATCATCTCCTCCATCCCCTGGTACACCAACCTGCTGCCTTTGCTTGTTGTGTTGTCTGTAAGGGGGCTCAAGGACCTGGCCAACGACCTGGTAAGACAACCGCTCTCCTGTTTCTGTGGTTTACCACAGAAACATAGAGAGCTTATGCATGCTTACACATGCATGCACTCAGACCCTTCCCTCTCTCTCTCCCCTTCATCGTCCTCATTGACTCCTTGTCCTCTCCTCATTGACAAACCAGCCATCCCAGCAGCATTCATTTTCTCCCCTACCATTAAAGCTTTTCCTTTGTAAACGCAGGTGTGATGTTTTGCATGGAGAATTCTCTGGTTAAGTGCATCACTGAGTTACGGTCGTTAACAGCTTTGGGTGAAACGCTTGCTTGACCCCTCTCTATTGACTAATCATTTAGTGGGGGGCGTAAATCTTCCAGCTGGTGTCACTGTAGAGCCCCATAATGGTGCTTTCCCTCTCTGCTTTCTCTCAGGGTTACCTTTACCCGTACGTGTACGCTTTTGTCTTATCACTCTTTCAATCCCCTTCTCTCTTTATCTCCTTCGCCGTCACGCTTTCTAATCTATCTCTCTTTCCTTCCCCCCTGCATCCATTCATTTCCTTCGTCTATCTCCACATGGTGTCCTGTGTAGGCGCGGCGACGCAGCGACTCCCAGATCAACTCTCGACCCTGTGATGTGCTCGTCTCCCAGAGGTGAGCAGAAGGGCACTGGGTTTGTGCCTCTGGAGCCCAACACAGCCCTATTTCAAATAACACACTAATGAAGCTCTAATGAAGTGTGAATGACTGAATCCCTGGATGGGCACTTTGTGTTCCCATTAGAGGGTGGAAACAATAAGCATCTACAGCTACTGTACACTATGTTTATTACATTTTCTGTGCTCAGATCGCTTCAGTTACACTGCTTGTTTGTAGGCAGCAACCTAAACTAATGACTGTGGTACAAACATAGTTTATTTACTTTATAAATAATTAAAAATATGTATATATTTATATATTATTTATTTAATTGTTCAATTGGAAATAAATGTATTCAATTGTAATATTAACATTTTCAATAATTACATTTTTAAAAGTAACTAATCTGTTATGTACAGTGTAATATGGAGACGTGTGATCCTATATATATTTATATTTTTTTATCAGGAGAGACTAGAGTCTAATATAATGAACAGTGTTTTGGCATTAGGACTCTATTGACAATATTGAATAGATGCATAAATAAACAAGGCCAGATGAATATCCCCTGAAGTACAACAGAATGTAAATGAACGATGATAATGGTGGAGACGGGGTGTCGGTGGGAGTGCAAAATGCAGCATCTGAGGTGACACACATTGTTCATATTACTATAACTGGACAGAGATTGGTTCCTGAGGATGTGCGTAACTTTGATTGGTCGAGCTTGAACAAGAGCGTGAAAAGTGTTTTTCCCTATAGGATGTAAGCAATACATCCTATAGGGATCGGGCTTCATACATATTAGCCCGATTCTCCCTTGTGTTTTTCAGCTTCAAAACATTACAGTGGAAGGATATCAGTGTGGGCGATGTCCTCCGGATCCACAAGAACCAAATTATCCCTGTGAGAGCTTGCGATCAAACTAATATAAAATAACAGTAAACTAGATCTCTGATGGAGCTAGACGTTTCATCTTAACACACCACTCCCTTCCCTCTCACCAGGCGGACCTTCTTCTGCTGTGCAGCTCAGAGCCACACAGCCTGTGTTATGTGGAGACCGCGGATATTGATGGGTAAGACACAGAGTCAGCCAGCTGTACCCAGATAATCGTTATGTTAACTGATTATTAGTGGTTGTTGTTACATCACATATGTACTGAGAAATGGTGGCACAATTTGCATGACAGACTGATGGACTAATGATACCCAGCTGGCCATGTGTTTGTAATGTACCTGGAACCTTATTGTTCTGAATTATGACTCCAGTCTTTTTCTACAGAGAAACAAACCTCAAGTATCGCCAGGCTCTCCCTGCATCTCATAATGTACTGACCTGTGAGCCTTCAGAAGAGGCCCTTGCAGCCTTTGATGGTATACAGTTTGTACTTTATGCACAAACAGATCACTCTCAAACAATTAAAATTACATTTTTATTTTGTTCTAACTCTATCCACGCCATTCAACAGGTGTTGTACTGTGCGAGGAGCCCAACAGTCGTCTCTACACCTTTAGAGGCGAACTTCAGTGGGATGGAGAAAGTATATTGTTAGACAATGAGCATATTCTCCTAAGGGGAACCGTCCTGCGCAACACACAGACTGCCTACGGCTTAACCATATACGCTGGTACAACTCAAAGCAAATTATTAGTCTTACTGAACAGGTAGATGAAAATATCTTAATAAACTACAATAATGCAGATATCCGGGACATGGTCATATCAAATTTGTATGTATTTTGTATACAAGTGAGTATGACTTATGCAAAAAAACATGTATGTTATTTATAAAGCCTTACTTTGCCATGGAAATTGTTACTATGCAAAGTCTAGACATGGTAGTGGTATTGCAGGGGAAGTAGGGGTGTTGCAGGTTTATTAAATAAGAATTGTTTATTAAAGGAGCTTAGCTTCATTCTCCTATACCTTTGAAGATCTCGTCCTCCAAAAAGTATGCCTTTCTCTTTTGAAAATGGCTAGCTTTCTCTGTTGAAAATGGCTAGCCTCATTTGTCCTAGCATTATACTATATAAGGTTACGCTGATTGTAAGACACGTTCAAGTGCCGTCCATT
Source organism: Aphredoderus sayanus (assembly GCA_027564795.1). Taxonomy (NCBI): domain Eukaryota; kingdom Metazoa; phylum Chordata; class Actinopteri; order Percopsiformes; family Aphredoderidae; genus Aphredoderus; species Aphredoderus sayanus. The sequence continues at coordinate 18,005 of JAODUG010008772.1, read as the reverse complement.
TTGTTAATTTGAGATACAAATGGGCTTCTTAGAATCTGTGCAAGGATTTTTATGCTCATTCAAGTTCATTAATTAATATCTTAAGATATAAATGAGGTCCCAGATATTTTACCTTCATCTTAAACCTCTTCAATGAACAATGTTTCTTTGCAGATGCATTACACAGTATGCACAGTTTTCACAGTTGTGATTTTAATGTATGTCTGTAGTAATATATGATTGATAACAGGCAACACCATATCCTATCTCTTAAGTGCTCATTGATTCAGTATTACTGGATTAGTAAGAGCAGCTATGACCCTTTCAGTTCTTGTAGAGTAGATCAATAGAGCAAACACTCAAGATGTGTTTTATAACTATTCTATTGGTCTATTGGTATGACCCTGGTTTAGCCCTATAACTCCAACCCGTGTCACAAGCACTGTCACAGCCCTTTTTGAACTAAACACACACAGGGTTGACAGTTAGGAACCGATGTAGACCTGCACTGCTCTTCTCAATTGTTCTGTCCTTGAATGGTCATGAGGTGGGGAAGAACACCCCTCCAAGCTCACTTTAATACAGTAGGATTGTTGCATTGTTGCATTGTTGTTCCTTTCCGAAGTAAAAGTCAAAATAAGATTCAAACTAACCCACAGCCTTTCTAATGATCATCCTTATAAGAATCCTTTTTTTACTCTGTGCTCCTTGGGAAGAGTTCATGGACACTCTGGTAGGGACTGATTTGCTCAAAGTCACTTAAGCAACCAACAGTGTTTTTCACCTTTCACCAGTTTTTTAACCACCCTCCAGCCCTCCAAAAATAATTGCACTTTTATAAATGAATGTACTGGTAAGAGTAGTTGACTAATAAGGTGATGGGATCGGTTCCTTGAAGGAAGTCCCTTGAAGAATCTGCTAATGTGCTCTATTTAAGGATTCTGCTATTTGTGTTCCAGGATCAGACAGCAAGGTGCTAAGGAACTGCGGTAAACTAAGAGTGAAGATGACACACATTGAAAAGCTGCTCAACAAAGTGGTGATTGGGGCGAGTAACACACATTCATTCTTTTCTAAAATTACAATTGTGTGTGTGCTGTTAAAGTTTCCTGTTGGTGTGTGCTTATGGGTATCGAGTTTATTTGTCAAATACTTACTACTTAAATGACTCAGCTGCATCCATGAATGTAATGCTTGGTCATGCATCACAAGACAATTAACAAGTTATACATACAGGAAAAATCCTTTTGAAAAAATAAAATAAAATAGAATGTCTAAAATAAAACGTCAAATAAAAGTAAAATAATAAGGTGACTTACAGTTCTAACAATATCATATAAGAAAATATTATATTAATAAGTGTATGTTGATGCCTGGCTCCACAGATAGTGCTGTCTGTGTTGTTGACAGCTCTGCTGTTGGCTGTTGGCAGCGGTGTGTTTGGGAGTCGTGTGTCAGCTCAGGTTGAGGTTCTTTCTGCTCTGATGATTGACAAGAACCCTGTCTACATGGCCTTTCTCACCTTCTGGGGCTACATCATTCTGCTGAGCCCCGCCATGCCAATGACGCTATATATCACGTTAGTTTCCTCAAACAATACTGTTTTATTGTGTGTGTGTGTGTGTGTGTGTGTGTGTGTGTGTGTGTTTGCGTGCGTGCATGTGTACGTGTGTGCATGTTTGAGGTGATCCATGTGATTCACAGTGTGTTGATTTTTGTCATATTTCTTTTATGTTTTAACCTAATTCCTATACCTCTAGGACACTGGGCAGCGTTGCAGATGATGTCCTGAAAATCCATGTAACCCTGTATGTGCGTGTGAATGCTTGTGCAGGTTTGAGGTGATCCATGTGGTTCACAGTCTGTTTATCAACTGGGACATTGAGATATACTGGGAGCAGAAAGACAGCCCAGCCCAAGCCAGGAACACCTCCCTGAATGAGGAACTGGGCCAAGTAGGGCACCTGCTCAGTGACAAAACAGGGACTCTAACCCAGAACCGGCTACTCTTTCGACAGTGCTGTATCGCCGGGGAGATCTACGGTAACACTGCTTGCATGTTTTCCTCACAGTGTGTTATTAAGTCAAATTATTAAATATGACTTAATTCTTCTTCTGAATTTTGTTTACACATGAATGCAACACAAATTCAGTTAATATATATACATATACATATAATATTTATATATTTCTGACAATAGAATATGGCTATAAATCTAAAATGTAAAACTATAAACTTTTTTGATATTCTACTTTGATGTAATACAAGTATATGTTGATACTATAGTTGCATTTGTGTATACAACATAGGATGTTTTTACTTTGTTTACTCACAACCTCAGCCATTTACACTCAACTCGGTGTCTGTGTCTGGTTCAGGTTTCCTTTAACTGGTTTGTCTGAAGGTGGCGGGCTATGTACCAGAACAAACTATCTTACAGGCATGCCTGCTTAAATATTTATTCGGGCAGTCCTGTAACAGCGGTGGTGGAGACAATTATGGCTGACTTTAGTTTCTCTGAAGCACCAGCTCTCTGTTACGCTGGCTAAAGCTTTTGAGGCTGAGGCTTTTAAGGCGGTTGATAACAGATCAGTCAAACAGTCAAACCTCAGGAGAGATATAGGAGAGCCTCTTGTGGTTGTCAGTTTTTGGCCCAGTGAACACATATCAGTTACAATTAGGTTACAAGGGACACTGAGGCGTAGATGGCCATAGCTTACCGACAAATTCACACCTACTAAATATTTAACACTAGACAAGCCATATGTCTGAACTACACCCTGAATTAAGCTTAAGTGCTTAAATCTTAAATCAGTGGTTCTCAAAGTTTCTGTCAGAAGCTCTTGAATGATTATGAAATGGTTTCACAGAATTGCAAAAATTATTTAAATGTTTATACATGTTTTAATAGTGTTTAACATTGTTTGATTGTTGTACTATTATAATATGTTGTTTAAAGTTCTTCTCCATGGTGGAGGGGTCATAACCTGTACCTTTTCTTTGTGGGACTTCTATGCAGCTCAAAGATTGTAATTTCATAAGCATCTTCCTTTCTTTAACTTTCATTCAGTTTTTCACTTAAACTTATGCAATTTGAATCCAATACTTTTGTCAAATTCAGTGAATATCACTAATTGGCTCTTCGTTGTGCGTTGAAAACAATCGGGTGTTCCAACCCTGCCTTGGCCCTGTAAATGGGAAAACAAACACATTGTTGCAGATCGCACAGCATATGACTATCCCAGCTTTCACAACGCGTATTCAATGTGAGGGGCAGAGCTTCTGAGGACCACTAAACAAAGATATGTATTTGGTTGGATGTTGAGTTGAAATATATACAATCTCTCCAGCTTTGCTTGCTCATATTTAATACAAAGATGAATTCAATCTATTCTTTCTCCCTCTTGAATTTATATGTAATGTTTTGCTATTTTATTTGTAGGTGATGCATCAATCCGTGCTGAAGATATAAAGGTATGGAGGGGTTTGCAGCCACTGTTACACCCATAACCTTTTCATGCACATCCTTGTACAGTCTCCCCACTATACTTTACTTCACTTACAATACTTTCCTCCTTTGTTTCCTGCTTGTTACGCTGATGCGTCATTTATAGTGTTTTTATCATTTAAATATCATATAATTTACAGTACATCTATTGTTCTTTATTCCCAGCCCATGGATCTGAGCTGGAATCCATTCTCCAGAGGAGGGCTTTTTCTCTCGTCTCCCAGACTGGTGGACAGACTGAGGGGGCAGCAGTGTCCAATCAGTAGGCAGTTCTTCACCGCGCTGTCTGTGTGCCACACTGTCATGGCAGATTGGAGGAAAGGTTAGAGCTTATAAGAAAAGTTCTCATTGTGCCTGTGTGTGTTACATATGCATGTTTGCTTGTAATGCGCTTTACCATCACGCAACTACACAATTGCATGGGGACCCAAAGGCTTGGGGGCCTCTGCAATAAGGGTACGTACAGTATCTGTATGTGTTATATGTGTATGTTATTATACATGCATCTATGCTAGCTACCTGTATATTGTATGTTCTTCCAGATGATGTAGTCTACCAGGCTGCATCTCCAGACGAGGAATCCTTAGTTGGGGCGGCCAGGGAGCTGGGGTTTGTTTTCCTCTCCAGGAGGAGAGATGCTGTGACTGTTTGTGAAATGGGTGTTATGAAGGAGTACAAGCTTCTGGCGCTGTTGGACTTCACCAGCAGGAGGAGACGAATGTCCATTTTGGGTAGGAGAATCAGTGATCCACTAGCACTGGCAGTTTTATATTACTGGTGTACTATTACGTTGTTAAAATTGATCTATGTTGTAATTCTTATTCAGTGCATGCATGTTGCTGGTTTTCATCCTTAACCTCAGATATCTGTGTGATCACATCGTCTCGTATCATTCATACTGTATGTATCAAGAACCTTTCATCAATGCAGAAATGTTTTGGCATTGATATCGTGGATTGTTTTGCACCATGGACTGTTTCAGTGCGTGAGCCAGAGGGAGGAATCAAGCTGTTCTGTAAAGGTGCTGACATTGTGATCCTGGAGAGGCTGCAGAGAGACTGTCCACATCAGGAGAGAACAGAAATAGCCCTTGAGGTAAACTGTTAAGACCTTCCATTCATCCAGCTAGATAAATAGAGTTGTGATTCGATAGATTTTTGCATGTCTACCAATGCAAAGGGGAGGGTAAAAGCTTTCTGTTGTTATGCTTAGCAGTATTACCAGTACACTTTACAGAGAAAGATTGGAGTTTAGTACCATGTAACATACATCTACTGTTTAAAATCATCCAAGGCCAGTGCTGGCATTAGCTTTGCAGCATTGGTTCAAATGTAGGTCATGCCATTTTAATGTTAATTATAATGTTAATATGAATTCCCTCTCAGCCCCACCCCATTCCCTTCTCAGCTCCCTGACTATTTTTGAGAATATTTAAAAACTGAGTCAGGCTCAGAGCTGGGGGTGAATTTACACCTTAAAAATCTCAGTCACATGAGACCCCTAGGATTTGCCATCATGATTGCGGGAAAAATACAGGAAAGTGAATCCATGTACTGTACAGTATATCAGGAAGAAGAAGCTGGACCAGGAAGCCACTGTATACTGTAGCAGACACTGATTTCTGTCTCGCCGCCAATGACAGAACTATGCCTCACCTGCAACTGCTGCAAATTAAGAAAACAATTAAAGGCCTACTTAAAGTCACACGCATACGACAGTTACAGTATCTCTTGTGACCAGACGTGGCCATCAATTTGACAGTTTATTCTATGCTGGATAAAAAATTTTTTTTAAAGATAATAAGAAGGGAGAGTCGATTTATCAGCCTTCTCCTTCTAAGGTGAGCCAAAGAGATATGGGTGATATTTGAATCTTTTATATAGAAAATTGTGTGTTCCTTTCTATATCCTTGATTAGCTTTTTGCCCAGGCCTGTTTGAGAACTCTGTGTGTGGCAGTTCGATCTATCCCTGAGGCATTATGGGAGAAGTGGAATATAATTCTGACCCAGTCTGCTACCATGGTGACCAGTGACCGTGACAACATTCTAGAGGAACTCTATGAAGACATGGAGAGAGATCTACAGGTGGGCTTATTATCATCATATTCAGTTATGTTCAAACTCACCCTATGTTATATTGGATTGGTTATATTGGACATCTAAATCTAAACCATTGTATATATTTATTTTCTTTCTTTAAATTATTTAATATTTATAATAATTATCTTTTTAATTAAGCATAATGTTTTGTACATGAACTGTACTGTAGAAAGCATCTCATATTATTAACAAAACAAGTCCTGACTGGTTCTGTTTAAAATGTGATCATACTGTAAAATGGTATGTTTATGAAATATATTTAGTAGGATATGCAAAGATGTCCTATGAAAAACAGAATACTAAAACCGGCATAGGCAAAAAATCATGTTTGTCCTGTTCTCAGTTGCTAGGAGTGACAGCAATAGAGGACCGACTTCAGGAGGGAGTACCTGAAACAATCTCAATTCTTCGACAGGCTGGGATTAAAGTATGGGTTCTTACGGGAGACAAAAAAGGTATTGTGTAAGCTAAGGAGAGGGCTCAGTTTAATAGGAGTCTTTATACTGTACACACACACACACACACACACACGCACGCACGCACACACACACACACACACACTTTGCATAGTGTTTTAACATGGTATCTGAATAGGCAAACTGACTCATTGCGTCTTTGTTTAACATTCTCTCTCTCATTCTGCTATGTTTCTCCTCACAGAGACAGCAGTCAATATTGGATACTCCTGTAGACTACTGGATCCTGATACAAGACTACTGGAAGGGCAGGAGCTGAGGTTAGCAATTACAAAAATATGCACAAGCACACACACACACACACACACACACACACACACATACACACACATACACATACAGTGTGCACACACACTCGCACCCCCCCCCACCCACACACACACACACACACAAATACCAATCTCTGATTTGCGATGTCCTTCTGAAGACAGATCCTTCAGTCTCCAGACCCGGCATTCACTTTGTCCAAGGCCAGGCTGACAGAGATGTGGTGTGTGGACAATCAGGCTGCTGAGGAAAGAACTGCTTTGGTCCTCATTGGACCTGAACTGGTAAACAGATGGGTCAATATCATCTCAGTGTTGTTCTGTCACTGAGAGAGAGGGGCACTAGCAGCACTAAAGGAAAGTATAGGTTTAGTACTTTTTAAAGGTGTGTATTTGTGCCTACATAACAAACAAAAAAACACAAAGATAATTTTAATAAGAATTATACCACCTGACCATCTGTTATTATTTTTCATTATGCATTTCCCAACTGAAGATGTCAGTAAATTGTATTTATATCTTGCAATATTATATTTAACATCACAGCTCATTAGAGGCAACAGGGATGTTTATCAGACACAAAGAGTATTACTTTAATTGAGCGTCTACTTGGCATTGTGCTGTCTCAGGCAGAGTTTGAGGCAAGACCAGAATGGGCCGCTAGATTCATCAGCCTGGCTGGATGCTGTGAGTCAGTGCTGTGTTGTCGCGTAACCCCTGGACAGAAGGCAGACATAGTCACAATGGTCCGAAAACACACCAGCTCCATCACCATGGCGATTGGGGATGGTGCCAATGACGTCAACATGATCAAGAGTAAGTATGATGGACAAAGATGTGGGAATTTAAATAAGATAAAAATGTTGTATACTGTATTGTGATTTTTTGCATTTATCTCATTCTGTTATGTATTTGTAATCTTTCTGTTCAATATGTTTCTATTGCCAGCTGCTCATATAGGAGTAGGACTGGCAGGGGTCGAGGGAGGTCAAGCTGTACAGAATGCAGACTTCTCATTGGCCCAGTTTCGGTTTCTACAGCGACTCCTATTGGTCCACGGGCACTGGTCATACCGTCGCATCACTTCCTTTCTGCGTTACTTCCTCTTCAAGACCTGCAGCTTTGCTCTTGTCCACATTTGGTTTGGTTTCTTCAACGGTTTCAGTGCTCAGGTTAGACCCATATGTGACGTAGTTAACAACCTAGCGAACGGTTGTTAAGCACAAATTAGCAAAAACTTTCTTATATCTGATTGGTTAAATCTATCCCCCCCCCCCCTCCCTCCCCTCTCTCTCTCTCTCACTCTCTCTCTCTCTATTTCTCTCTTTCTCTCTCTCCCCTGTAGTCTCTTTATGAGAACTGGACCATTGCTCTGTACAGTACCCTCTACACATCCTTTCCAGTACAGTGCTTGGCTTGGTTTGAACAGGTGAGTGGACAGAGGAAAGTGCAGTCCAGCTGCACTGTAATGGCCTGTTCATTTGGCAAGCCAAACACAATATTGTATATACAGAAGTCAAATGTATACACACAAGCACACAAACATATTGCCTTATGTGTTTTAACATCCACTCACTGTGTCCATAGGACTTCAGCGCGGCAAGCTGTCTGAAGTGGCCAGCGTTGTATAAAGTGGGACAGAGACAGGAACACTTCAACCCAATGCTACTCTCAGCGACGCTCCTTTATGCACTCTACACATCACTGGTTCTCTTCTTCATCCCCTTAGGGGTATTCTACGATTCAGCACTGGACTACCAGACCATGGCTTTCACAGTCGCCATGGCAGCCATCTTCTGTGCGAACACAGAGGTCAGATTGAGGCATTTTCCCATAATTGGTTGACTAAAACATAATATGCAACAGCATCTGTAATGCAGGGTGAAAATGATTTCTCCATTTAATGTCAAGCTTTAAAATAAAGGCTAGTTGAAACTAGTTTAAAACAAACGGCTATACTTATTATATACAGTATGTGATAATGGTTAATTAGTCACTGTAGTTACTTTGACAACTGTGCAGAAAGTGTGACAGTATGAGTGTGTAAAACACTGATAAACAATTTCACTCTGTTACAAGCAGTTGTATTGTCAGTAACATAAGCAAACAGAGTTCACATTCTGCTGACACTCAACATTTTTGAGGCTGAATGGTGACATCCCATGACTGCCATTTGTACAGCCAGGTTAGCTAACTCTGCTGTTTTATCTGCTTGCCCTTATCAGATTGTGCTGCTGACCAGATACTGGACTAAGTTCAACATTGCAGCCGTGTGCGTCTCTGTAATATTGTTCTTCATCGCCACCAGGGTCACCCACAACCAACGTCTGTTTCAGATGGCCCCCAAAGACTACTACTTCCCTGGTAGTAGCTACATCTTTATCAGATATATTCACATGTTGAGCTTCTTGTAGGGATAGGGCTATTCTGTAGTACACATATGTGTGTATGTGTGTATATAGTAAAAAATCTGAGCTCCCCAAACAAGATGCCCCTACCATCACATTTGGAAGTTGATTGTGTTAATTGACTTGCAGTAAATGATCTCTTAATATGGCGAAGCAGGTCTCAATACATAACTATTACTGTATGTTGCATCATGTATTCCCTCTTTGTGTGCTTCTAAACAGGAGTGACTGACTCTGCACTCACTGATCCAGTGGTGTGGCTCACAGCACTGCTGGCTGCCTGGACAGCTCTCCTGCCCTCACTAACCATCCACGCACTGAACATTGTTATCGCCAACCCTGGCAAACGCAGGGTAAGACGTGTGTGTGTGTGTGTGTGTGTGAGAGAGAGAGGGAGAGAGAGATAGAGAGAGAGAGAGATTTAAAAAGTGAGAATAATTTTGCATAATTACTGGTTGTTCTGTTGGTAATAATACTATAATGCAATGATCACAATAATAAACGGCCTTGCACCGTTAGAAGGGAAACAACCCAATAAATGAGTAGCCTACTGTACATACAGCTGATCTAATTCTGTGTTGGGGTTGATTTAGATCCACAGTGCCAGCTGTCAGCCTCCAGTAGTTCTGAGGTCGAAGATCAAACGTCGATCCTCCTACGCCCTGTCTCAAGGAGGGGGGTTTGGACGTGTCATCACCTCAGGGACAAGCAATCGCCAATCAGTGCCCCCGGTGGATAAGACAGTAACTACATTCAATCATGCCACTGATTGACAAAGCCAAGACTAGTGACTGAAAATGTGTCAGAAAATTACTTACAATACTTACATTTTGTTTCCTGTACTTTTTTCTAATATATCATGCTTATATTTAGTAAAGTAAAGTAAAGAAATTAGTAAATTACAATTTGGTTTTTCTTTTCATCATATTCATACATCAACTGTAAATTATAGCTTGTCTTTGTTTGGGGGGATAATTTGGTTGATGAACAGAAAACGTTTGCCAGTCTGCTAGAGAACTGTTCAAATTATATTTTCTTAGGGGAACAATAATGAAACAAAGCACAATCAAGAGACCGGCCAGTATTGTTTTACAATTGTTTTATTTGTTGATTTATTTCAAAACACGCAATTTACCCATATTATCCTTTTTAAGTTTTTATTTTTCTGTAACAGTTATTACTCAGATTTTTTTCCTTCTCAAAAGTCTCAACTAGAGCAAAACTAAAAGTCCACCACAGGCTCTCCGGCTTCTGCAGTGGGAGGAGGGAAAAGAGGCTCTCTGACCAGACTCTGGTTGTGTGTGTGTGTCTGTATCTAATCTAAGTGCAAAAGGGGGAATGTCTACATGGCCATTGCATCAGAGCACCTGTAGAGCAACCCAGAGAGCTAAAATGGTCCAAGTTGTGGCAGCCAGATTGTCATACCTCTAATTTAATCTTTGGTTTCAACGATTTCCAAAGGCAGACTTGAACCTGTGCCTGTGTGTCTGTGTGCAGTATAAGCCACATTCTCCAGAAGACTTTGTAAACTAAGAGTACAATGTGAGAGTCTTTGCATTGATTGTGGCCCTTCCTTGGCACTGGTGACAAAGACGGTCAGACATTGTACCATAATGGAGCCACGACTGGGGAGAATTGACATGCAAGCATCCACATGGACTCCACTGTGATGTCAATGGCAGTTTGGGGCATTTATGTAAAAGTAATAGCTACAACTTCAGCAGTCTGGTCTAACACATAAGAACTGTAGTGCTCTTCTTTTCCCCAGAGATTCTCTACTTTACCCTGAATATCTGGGGCTGCTCCCACCCACTCTGGGCTTCAGGAAAAGGGGATCAATGGGGGTCAGATTCATAGAAGTCAAAAAGTGTGTGTGTGTGTGTGTGTGTGTGTGTGTGTGTGTGTGTGTGCGTGCGCACATTTGTGTGCCAGAGAGGGAGAGCATGTGTATGTGTACACGCAGACCCTGTTTAAAGCAACAATATCACTTTTTTAATGACTGAATGTCACTTTCAGTGCTGTTTAGCTGAGTGAGGCAATATGATAATGACTCAGCCTACCGCCCTTTCCATTTTCTGTGTGTTTTGTACCAAATCATAACAGCACACATATTAACAATGTCTGCTCAAAACATCTGAATAAGTAAATAAATAGATACATAAATAAATGTTCTGTTTTCAGGTGGTGTAATTTAGTGTCACTGCATGTGTAGACAAATAATACTGGAATTCCGTGGCGATGAATGACATACAAAGTGTGATAGCTGTGGTGATGGTCGTAATGTGCAAGGTCTGCGGCAGCAGTTGGCAACATACTGTGACAGAAGCACGTGGATACAGCAAGTCCATGGTTTGACCCCTAATCCTGTCTCTGGCAGAATAACAGCTTCAAGCCAAGCACGGTTGACACGGTGACCTCCTTTATGTGCTACGCTAGCGCCTTCAGTGTTTGTATTGAGCCTGGGCTGCCCACGTCCATCTGCTCCTATCATGTCACATCTGGGAGCGGCCACAGTTGTACTGGAGTTGGCTCTGTTTGCTAAGGCAACGGCGAGTGAATAATATCATGTTGGATACTGTCTGTGTGAAGAGCTTAGCTTTTAAACGGCTTCAGGATGTGTTTTTACAGTGTGTTTGTGCCATGCTGGCTGCAGTACAGCATGTTACACAGCTCTTTGTACCGCTGACTGAGAACTGATGACGGGTGTTATAACAAGATGGGCTCGTGACCCAACTTAGCCCTTTCCTTTCTGCTGTTACATAAAGTGGAATTTAATCTAACCATGTTTGCATAGCCTAACAGATTGATATAGAGGAGAGGAGGTTTAATTTATTGGCATATACCGCGTATGGTACGCTGTTTATGTTTTGTGATTTTGATCTGTTTCTCAAGTACTAATGCCTGCATGTGCACACCTTTTGTGCTTCAACTTCAGAATGCAGTTGTTTGATAGGCTTTCACAGCATGGAGACATAAAATGATCCTAATGGAGTGGAAATGAGCATTAGTCTCCTGGCGTTGCTCGTGTGACTGCAGACTGCTGATCCTCCATGCCAGCCAGTCTGGGCCTCTAGAGACAAAGAAGGGGGGGGGGGGGGGGTCACATGTGGTGTCACCCAACACGTGTGTGCTCATAGTGCAGTGCAGGTTTTACCTGGCTCTATCTGCTCCAGCTGGTGTCTGCTGAGCATGAGTGCACACCTGGTTGTTATAACCTCCACACGTACTGTATACTGTAGTCATTCCCTTATTGGCATACATTGAAATCGTATGTACATGTATTGTCTTATCACATACATACAGTACAGTATACCAATATGTGGGACCAAGTCAACTTTGCTTTAACCTCAAGTCAGTCTCAGGTTTTGACCCACAAGTCTCAAGTCCAATGTCCAGATGTGGAATACCAAGTCAAGTACTCACTAGTGTCTGGTGTAAATGTAATAAACCAGGTCAAGTACTTACTAGTGTCAAGTCTTAATGTAGGAAACCAAGTCAAGTACTCACTCAGGAAACCAGCTGAAACGAGAACATCACCCCTGTGAACACACACAACAAAAAACTATGCTCGTTATCAAAATCAATCATAAATCTGAATTTATGAATTATTTTCGATGATATGGACCCAAGATTCTGTTACACATAAACAATAACAACCACTGCTTTTTATAAAATCATAGATTTATTAAAGCACTCAAAAGAGATTAACATGGCATGCATAATAAGTAGTTATATGGTGAGTAAATGTTGCATAATAATGATTATACCCTATAGCTAAAAAACATAGAAAACTGTATAGCATATTCACCTGAGATCCTCTGATAAAACATCAAAATGCACAATAAAGGATTCAATCCTTCATCAACCTTTTTGAATAAATAACATTTGAACAGTGTTAAGTGGTCTGGGTCAAGCTGTCTACACTGAACTTTGACCTGACGATTGCTAAACAACTAGCCTAGCCTTAGCTTAGCCTAGTTCTAGTCTAGCTTTCTAACCAACCTATGCTTCCTTATTCTAGCCTATGTTAGCTTTAGCCGCGTGGCCATTTCTAAGAGGGGGCAGTGAAGGCAGATAGGTGGAATGAAGGAGAGAATAGGCACCGGCTTTGCATAAGACAAGACACACCTCCCTTTCTGATGTGGTGCTGAGGGGGTGACGTTGGTCTGTCCGCTGGTCTGTGTGGACATAGTCCTCCGTAGGGGTGGGGTTAAGCAAAACCCGCGCCATCTTTCTGTCGACGAGGCAGTCCTCAGCTGAGGAGTCGTTGGCGGTTAGAAAGGGGAGAGCCTCTCTGTCGATGGGCGTTGGCTCTGCCACCTGGTGGTGAGGGAGAGAATGCACCTTTCCTGCTGCGACGAGTTGAGCATGACACCCCCTCGTGTGGTGTCACTGACTTTGCTCCATGGAGGGGTGTCTGTTGGTTCTTCTTTGAGGAAAACTTTGGAACGTAGTCTGTTTGGATTAATCTTCCCTCTCACTTGGGTGAAAGCTAGTTATTGTCTCTGGCCAGCTGGCAGTGGAAGTTAGCCGTATCAGGCCTGGTCCGTGTAGGCTCAAAGTCTTTGGTCTGACAGCTGCTGGCGTCTTGAGTCCTCCTAAAAAGCGATACCCCCGAATTGTATTTAAGACAATTAAGCCGCAAAACTCAAGAGTGATAACTATTAAAGTTATTACTGATACATAAAAATAAAAGTTTTTTCAGAGAGAAAGTTTGCAAGGGAGAGAAGTCCAGGAACCAAGAGAGAGAGGTGTTTCCACGCACTCTGGTATTTATACAATTCTTTTGAAATCCCGCCTAGGGTGTGACTTAAAGTGGTGTCTGCTAGGGGTCTGCATAGTTACTTACTTGCGTAAAACTATCTCTGGATTAGACCGACTTCACAATATTCAGATGTTAAAATCACAGTTATCAAAATAACCACCTTTCAACATACATCAAAACGATTTCAGACATGGGCATATAGAATTATGCATGGAATAGATACCATAATGGGATAAGTAATTATATCTTTAATAGGAGTGTACATACATACTTATGACCTGTGTATAGATATAATTATATAATCAGGTTTTATGTGATTTCAGAATAAAATGTGGTATTTTCAAATGGTTAAACCTGTAAAATGTTGTCTTACACAAAGGACATTCCATTCTTGGGCTGCTGGCAGGGGAAGAGGGGGTTTTGCCAGTCGTAAATTCACCTCTTATCACAACATGGAGGAACATGGGTTAACAGGAAAAAGGGGACATTAAGAAACATTTAAACTAGATTATTCTTGTCACTACCATAGGTATACACACATAGTTAAACTGGTAATATAAAACATAGCATATATTTTGATTAATGTAAACACTAAATTAAATGTCTTTATTAAGGGTTGTTCTCCTGTGGAACGAAGTGTCTGTTTTTTTTTTTCCTCTTAATGAGGGGGTAGGTCATAAACCTTTTACTGAGGGTCTGTCTCTCAGTATGTGCTCCAAAAGGAGAGATACCTTCAATGCTCAAAATGTATGAGTTAGAATGAAATTGTTTAATTCGTGCGACCAAGGATCACTACAGAACAGAGAGGCTCTGTCCTCGTGGACCAAGTGTATAATGACTGCAGGCTGGAGTCTCTGTGAAGCTGCAATGAGGCAGTGCCCGCGGGTTTCCTCCTACTGATTTAAAGGCCTGGCCTCAGCGTGGTCAGTTAGTCTCAGACCACCCATCTCCTACACTCCCCTGTTCCCTTCCGCCTCACTTCCACTCCTCCAAAATCATCTCATCGTCTGCCTGTCTTAGCAGTGTGTAATGGGGACTCCTCTAGTTCTGGCTCCTCTCCTGCTCTCCGCGGGGGCATTTCACACACCAACAGATTCTTTCCCGCCCACTAATCGTGTGGCTTGTGGAAGAAGAAGAAAAAAATCTCTCATACTTCCCAACGGGCTTGCCTTCTTCCATTTTCTTTATTTTTAATCCGCCGTGTTTTTTTCATGTGTATTCTCTTGAAGGAACATAAAGAGAGAGAATAAGTAAAAGCAGTGTGCACTCTACAGGGAAATACTCGAACCGACAGTAGCAGAGACAGCGAGCTTGCCCTATGCTTTGGGTGGGAAATGGGGACAGCAGTGAGGGGGCTTTGTCTCGCTGTCAGGATCGGTTCTTTAAGTTCAGAGAGGGATTTTGTCTCTGGGAAACATTTACCTGCAGATAGGAAAGTGTGATTGTGCGAGGAACACATGCATACATGCCCACACAAACACACATTTTTCTGCATTTGCTCATACTGTATGTCCGGCTCATAAAACAGAAGACTTTTGTGGGTACAGTAGGATCTCTAACAACGCATAATCCACCAGCATTACATATTGTGTTTCACAAATGGATAAGCTAAGGAGGTGTGACTTAAAAAATATGGAATTATATATTTTATGATGAAGACAAATGTGTCAGAGCAACAATACAATACAAACCAGGTCTGTTTTTAGGTGACTGAGGAATGTTCTCCTCCCGTTGGGAGAAGATGTGGTCTGCTGAACACAATACACAGTTACTGAATGACTCATTCTAGCTCTCTGGTGTGCTGTGGGGCTGATTAAAAGGTGTTTCACTGCCAGTTCTATTATTTAATAATGCTGAATACTGTTCCTGATATTAAATTATTTAATGTGTTGAAAATAAGATAGTGCCTTTGTCTGTGATACAGCCACAGAGGGGTGTGTGCACTTCAGATTTCCACCACTTGGGGGCACAAATTAACAAGTAACTGATGGTTGGGCTATTGTCTCAACCTGACGTCATTTACCTTCAGGCAAAAATGTAGGTTACACACTTGATACCCGATGCATTCGGAATACTCAAGTTTCAAAGGTGATTTTTAAAGTTGCACCATGATCGGTGTCTTGGCTTACCTTTGTGGTTGAAGCCATTGTTATTACTATTATTATTATAATAATAGTAATAACTTCTTCTTCTTCTTCTTATTATTATTATTATTATTATTATTATTATTATTATTATTATTATAAGTTGATGATTTGAAACCCTGTGCATGCACCTCCTCAGTGCTGTATGGGTGGCACTCTTCTCTACTCTCTTTACATGGTTCCTGTACATGGAGGAATAGATAAAGGTTACTGTACATTTACTCATGCACAGTTGTTTCAAACATAAACCGTGAGTTCGTGTGGGGATGTTCAGTTTTGGGGGAGATATAGCACAGGCAGGTAGTATACCATCTATTATTTGTGATTTTGTTTCTCTGCAAAAGTGTGCCTCAAATTTTATTGTCGAGGACATACCAAGTCAAGTAGGTGTCCTTGGCAAGCAGCCCTGATAGATTGCTTTATTAGCAGAAATTATGCAGATTGCACTGCTGATAATTTGAATGTGTAAACAGATTCAGCCATAACAGTTCCTTTCACTATTGCAAAAGAACACAGTTTCGGTTCCGTTCTGCTAATTTCTTTAGCGCCAGGTGGCTATACCAGATTACTGAGCTTTTGCAAGGTGAAAGCAACACAGTTGTCTAATGTGTACAGCATCTGGTATGTGTTTAAGTGCCTCAGGAGTGCTGCATGTGAACATGCTATCAGGTATATGTACAAATCCAGGATGAACGGTATTTTCCTCCCTTTAATTATTTCTTACGGATTCCACCTGCGGTTGACGTCACACAAGCATTCTTGCTATAATACGAGTAAGCTTTCTGTGTATTCGTTTTATTCCTACATTTTCAGTCTGCTGTTATCAAGTTTAATTAGCGTTGTTATTATTACGGCTTTAAAAATAGAGTATCCTTTATTTCACGCTGGCCAGGGAATGCCTTGTCTTCAGTAGGCACTGCATTGGCTTTGGCGCATTAATTTCCACCGTCGGACCATTATGTGAGTGAGGAGAGGCTGAATGAATGACCACCATGCCTCTGCAGGGCGGGCAGACTGCGGCTGAGCCTTGGGCTCTCCACTGCTGAACCCCGGAGCGCCAAGCACCACTCCCAGCTCAACGGGATCTGGTGTGTATTCAGCGGGGGCTTTAGTGTCCTCGCGCTCCTGCTAAAACGCACACGGGCGACCGGCGGACTCCTGGGCCAAATGCTCTTTTATTAGCAGGCGAGGCAGACTCCCTGGCATTCAGCACCCCGCCCCGCGGACAGCGCTCCAGCGGCAACTCCTGCGCTGCTTGAGCTTTGTTTGTCTTGTGTGCGTGCCCATACATGTGCACACGCGAGGGGGGGGGGAGATGTGGTGCGCGGTGGGGGGGGCGAGCAAGAGAAAGGGAGCGAGAGTTGCCTGCGTGAGCTGCAGACCACATTGTCACCGACAGAATGCTAACTTGAGAAACGCCTATGAAATGCACTTTTCTCCCGACGTTGAAGAGAAAAGAGGAGTCAGGGAAGGATAAGAGGCTGGGCTGAGGGGCACATGACTGCACCACCAGGATCCAACTCTTCTCCTCCACTATCCTACACTCTATCTCCCTCCACTAAGTCATACACAGGAGAGAACAGGGGCAAACCAATCTATCTCCCTCCACTAAGTCATACACAGGAACATACTGTATAGAAAACAGGGGTAAAACACTATATCCATGAACTAATTCATACACAGGACCATACTGTAGAGAAAACAGGGGTGAAACACTATATCCCTCCACTAATCCAAACACAGGACCATACTGTAGAGAAAACAGGGGTAAAACACTCTATCTCCCTCCACTAACAGGGGTAAACACTCTATCTCCCTCCACTAACAGGGGTAAACACTATCTCCCTCCACTAACAGGGGTAAACACTATCTCCCTCCACTAACAGGGGTAAAACACTCTCCTGTACCTCCCTGCACTAATCCATACACAGGAAAGTAGCGAGCAGGGGAATGAAACGAAGGAAAGGTACCACATGCATATCTTGTCTCTTTGTTTCCCTCCCATTGAACTTCTCTGTGCAGTGCTCCATAGTGTGTATGCAGGGAGTGTGTGCGTTCAGTAGAAGGAGGTAGCAGGCATAGAGGAAAGTGCGGTGTGTGTGTGTGTGTGTGTGGGGGGGGGAGGAGAGTTGAGGAGGACGGAGCCTCTGTTCCCTCTCCTCTGCCTTAAATAGGCTCTTCCTCTGCAATGCTCTCCGACTCCACTGATTCGCTATGTGGATGCTGGCCATTTGCATAGCCCCTCTCCTCCCTGCATCCTGGCTGGCTCGTTGTGGCTGCCCCTCCCTCTCCTCCCTCTCTCCCCCACCCCCCCCCCCCCCCCCACACATCTTCTGAAGCTGTGCTGTCGATGGTGCC
>JAODUG010008753.1:0-26671 GCA_027564795.1 Aphredoderus sayanus | reverse complement strand
CACACACACACACACACACACATACACGCAGAACAGTAGAATTTATGTGATGCTATTCACTTTCCCCTTGGGGATTATGGGTAATAGGATCCCCACCATCCCCTTGACCTCTGACCTCATCATCATCATGGCAGTGTCTAGGAGGAAACCACTACTATGGGATAGAGAAGTTACACTGAGGTGTGTGTGCGTGTCATAAATTGTATCTCTATTGAAACTTCTTTTCCTGTTTTTTTGTTTCATTCTATTCCACCTCTCTCTCTCTCATGCTCTCCATTTCTATCTTTCCTTTCTCTTTGTGATCTCTGATTTTCTCCATGATGCTGACCATTAATGTCAGGTTAACACAAAAAACACACACCTTTAATATTATTATTACTATATAAGACGGCTTATTATTCCATCCACGTGTGTGTGTGTGTGTGTGTGTGTGTGTGTGTATATACGTATAAACATCTAGACTTAAGCATCTCCAGTAGAATTATGGAAGCCCTTATATGCCGTGAATTTAAATTGGATTTACAATCTGTTTTCTCCTGATAATGACATAATTACAGTTATCTCGGTAAAACGATGCATTGTTTTCTCGAAATAACAACATAATGAATTCACTGGCATCCATAGGCGGTATTTTTTTATTTATTTACAAAAATAAGAATAATCACTTAAAAAGCCCTAGATCTA
Source organism: Aphredoderus sayanus (assembly GCA_027564795.1). NCBI lineage: Eukaryota > Metazoa > Chordata > Actinopteri > Percopsiformes > Aphredoderidae > Aphredoderus > Aphredoderus sayanus. The sequence continues at coordinate 25,987 of JAODUG010008753.1, read as the reverse complement.
TTCATTTTAATGCATTAATGCCCTCTAAAATGACTTTGTTTTAACATGAAAAATGTAGTTAAATCAACAAAAATGATGATATAATTAGTGGTAGCCAATCAAAATCTGTTTTGCTGTAGCTCAGTTTGATAGGTTATGTGGTTATGTGGTTTATGTTTATGTATTTTAGCAGTGTGTGGTGCAATCCCACATAAGGTGAGCATTAGCTTTTAAAAACAATTTTACTCTTATTCATTCTAATAATTTAGAGGGCTGTGATGTAATAGCCTACTCGTTAATCTAGCCTATTTGTGAATGTGGTAATTAGATAACACTGTAAAACTAGGTGTGCTGCAGTCAAGTAAACACTTGTGTAAACCCCAAGCATTTGATTGAAAACCAATTAAGGTTGGAAACCAGATATGACTGAAAATGTCTGGCTAAGCCCCCACATTGTTACCCATGCTACCCCGCACCCACTGGCCACCTCACTGACATATTAATTTGTCAGGCTAAACAATGTACAGTATCATTTTCTCATGATAATGAGATAATTACTTCGTAATCTCCAGTAAACAATGTATAGTTTTCACAAGATTACTATATAATTATCTTGAGAAAACAATATATTTGTTCTCATGATAAGGATCTTGTTATCATAAGAAAATGGAATCTAAATTAAATATAAATTCTCACAGATGTACACAGGAAGTGTTTTTGTTGTGATCTAGTTCAAAATCAACATGCTTTCTCCAGAATGACCTTTAATACAAATACAGGACTGGACATGTTATATTTGGTGATGGCTGTGGGAAGACTTGTTGTTGGCAAGTTGCAATGCAGTAATAAGTCATCGTATTTCATTACTGTAAAGCCTTTCTAGTTGGCATTGACTGAAATTGCAACAAAGTAAAAGCAGCACCCTCATTGCCCCAAACGCTATTCATAAGCTTACTTAAGGTCCCGCCAAATGGTCAGTCTGTGGCTGTGGCTTTATTATAATGTACTTATGCCAGCTTTATCCTGACTCTGTCGTTACCTGTCTGCTTGTCTCTCAGACCCTATGCATGGGCCCAGGAAGTTGGAGGTGGTTGATATTCAGTCTAAACAGCTGACTGTTCGCTGGGAGCCATTCGGCTACAATGTGACTCGTTGTCACAACTACAACCTGACACTGCAGTACCGCTACCAGCCAGTGGGAGCCACTGACAGGTATTGTAATTCTGTATTGTAACATGATTCCTATTTAACATAACTAAGAAATACAGCACATAACTCATAATTTAGATAAATGTGCTGTAGGTATAGTAGGATATGAGAATTTCAACAAGAGCTTGCTAAAAAACAACAAAAGAGAGCAAGGTTTTGTAAATCAACAGCCCAAAAACCCACCTCCTCCTCTGTTCCCTCTCACTGGAGCCTGTTGCTCTGCTATTGTGAAGCCCATTGACAATCCTGTAACTGTGTGTGCATTCGTGTGATTGACATGCATGGTAGATTCACTGGACCAATCAAGATAAAGAAACACTTTTATACATTATATGTGAAAAACTTTTGCCCTTATTCTGAAAATGACAATATTCCTACAAAGCTGTTTACATGTCTACTGTACTTAAAGTGAAAATTTCACTAACATGTCCATTTACATGCAGCTGTACATACTATGTCCCGATTTATACATAAAAGCTACGCCCTTTAAAAATAACGTACAACAGAGAAATACGCCCTATTTTTCTGTTCTAAAATTTGGAAAAATTTAAGGGCTGAAACCGCTTGCGCTATTTTGCTTATTTGTTTTCTGCAAAGTTTTCTGCACCTATCTTACTGTAAACAGGAAAGACACCCAATACCGTTAAATGCAGCAAAAAACCCACTTGAGACTCATATATCTCAAGTGGGTTGAGATAATATCTGCATAATATCTGCATATCCCAGGTGTCTTAATGCTAAATTCAGAAAAAGGCCTAATTCGGAATCTCAAAACAGATCAAATTCTTAATATTGCTATAGATGGAATAATAGTGGAATAATAGCTTGCATGTAAATGTAGCCATTCTCTCTTATCTGTCTCTCTCCTCTTCTTAACCCCTCTCACTGCTCTCTACCCTCACCCGGTTTCTCTGCTCCTAGAGGAGGCCAGGAGAAGGAGGAGGTTCGTGAGGAGATGTGCTATGACACCAGGAGTGCAGCGCCTCAGCACACCATCCGGAACCTTCCTCCATTCACTAACGTGAGCGTTAAACTCGTCCTGAAAAACCCTGAGGGAGAAAGAGAGAGCAACCTGGTTGCTGTGATAACAGACGAGGATGGTGAGTGAGTCGGTCTGCAGTGCCTGTCTGTCTGTCTGTCTGTCCTCCTCCTGTCTCCCTGTCTTACTTCCTGCCCACCTGTGTTCCGTTAGTTCCTGGGGCAGTTCCAGTAGACTCCATCCTTGGCAGTAGTTATGAGGAGAAAATAGTTTTACGTTGGAGAGAACCTCTTCACACATATGGCATCATCAAACAGTATGAGGTAACAAAACTATTTTTATAACTGATTTTTAAAGTTATTATTATTATCCTCATAAGTTGTGAATGATATAATCATCTTTTTATAATTATATGTATTTAATTTTTTTATTAATGTATTTTTGTTTCTCTCCTAGATCTCCTACAAGGCTCTGAGTTCCTTCGACACAGAGTTTGATCTGTCCAATCAGAGTGGGAAGGTGTTGAAACCAGCCAATGAGACAAACCATGTATTCACTGGCTTGTCGCCAGGCTCAACCTACTCTTTCACAATAAGAGCATCAACCGTAAAAGGTTTCGGACCCCCAGTTATAACACAGTTCACAACCAAAATATCAGGTATGTGTTTTGGAGGAGGATGGGGGGTGGGGTTTGCTGTTTTCCCAAAATAACCTTGAGTTTACATGTCATTTGAAATAGTTGTATAAGCCTTTTCTTCTCTTCTCTTCTCAGCTCCTCTAATGCCAGCATATGACCAGGAGGCACCGGTGAACCAGACAGACTCTACAGTGACGGTTCTCCTCAAACCAGCACAGAGCAGAGGAGCGCCAGTTAGGTAACATACTGTACACACACACACACACACATCATCAAACTAATTATAATGGTGTCACACTCCAACACCGCGTAGAGCGCTCTGGCAATGCATGCTAGGGCCCATTGGCTTTTAGCTTGTCTGCTCTCTACACGGGGGAGCCGGCTTCATGTCCCGGTCAGAACGGACCCGGTTACACTGGTGCCGGATGAGGTCACATATTACTAGGTTACGTATATACACTGTATAGTCTACCATTACTGTAAGTAATTCTGTAGACAGTAATGTTACAGTGATAAAGAATGTACAGTTTGACTTAATGGTATTACTGTAATACATACAGTATATATTGTATGACTGAATTGTAAACTCTTTGAGTTGTGTCTGGAATTTGTCTTGTAATTGACAATGTTATTTTGGTTTGCAGAGCCACCTGAGTTCTGAGTGGCTTGCACACCCCCCTAAGTCTTTCCTTGCATCACTTTTTACACTTTTTTATACTTCTCTCCCTACAACCACAATAAATTAGAAATAGAGAAGGTTATCTGCTGCAAACATTTGTGGTTTAATGGGCACTATAAAGTATAATGCATATATATTATATATATATATATATATATATGCATATTATAAGTTGCCATAATATAATGAAGTAGATTTTAAATAATGTCATACTTGTCTTCATACAATATTTATATATATATATATATATATGTTGATTTAAAGGTATGATTCAAAATACAAACTATAAATAAAACATAATACATTTATGAATCTCCCTATGAGTTTTTATGAAAGATTTAATGTGTAAAAAGTGAATGATTTAGTCATGCAGTTTAAATAAAGAATTCTTCCACGAAAGGACACACATGCAGTTGGTTACACACATATTAATTTATTTAAAAACAACCTGCCATATTCCCGAACTCTCTGACACACACACATATACAGACAATGCTCTCAAAAGACATCTCATCAGCTTTGCTTGCATCCGCAGTAACAGTTGTCATGGTGTTGTTGATGTTGACATCCTTTAATAAGGGATTTGGTTAATTAGCGCATTACACTAGCTATCTGCTGGGTGCTAGGCTAATTAGCTTTAGCGGCAGGCTAGCTGCTAACGTAAGGGATTAACAGATTAGCAGCCTAATATGGCACCTTGTCCATCATCCATCTCACACACATACACACACACACACACACAGTAAAAATAAGCATAGAAAAGAGAAGAGGGGTAAAATACAAATATACTGAATTTAGATTTGTGACACATGTATCATTATATATAAGGTGCCTGTGTGAAATAGAGGGAAGGGGAGCTGTGATAATTGACATGAAAGCTGGTTTGTGGTATATTTTCTAGCAGATGTTGCTTGAAGATAGGATTTTCTATATTACACAGCCCTGTGTGTGTGTGTGTGTGTGTGTGTGTTGCTATGCCTGGAGCCTAATGTATACTTATGTCAGATGAGACAAAAGCACCTTAAAATATACTGATACACACAGACATACACACACACACACACACATACACACATGAGTGAGCAAGGGTCTTAAATTGTGGTGAAGGCAACCTGCTGCTTTAAGGAGATTACTGTTACAACCATACAAACACACACACATTCAATGCATCAAAACAAATGTTTCCATCAGGCTATAAAGGAATGTGATAAGAGAGAGGAGGGGAATGAAGGGATTTGTCAGACACATCGATGAAATGTGAGGAGATAAAGAAAGAGGGATGGAGTGGGAGGAGAGAGAGAAATACAAAGAAGAAAAGGTTGTGACATCAGTGATGGAGAGAGAGAAGGAAGGACCAGCTAAATCTCTCTTTGTCTCAGCAGTCACATTGTGTGTGTGTGTGTGTGTGTATATTTATATATATATATGACACGCATTGATGTATGAGTTCTGCACTAAACCTGGTTCCTGTGTAAAAAACACAACTATTGTTTCCAAGGTCCCCAAGGACATACACGCACAAACATGCACACACACACACACACGCTGCAAAGGGTGGAGAAACTGCACTATTGTCACGTTTCCTGTTTGACAGGAAACCAGCTGGCCAGGAAAACATGCACGTTGGCGTACATGCACGCACACACACACACACACACACACAAAGAAATACAAGCTGTAATAGAACATTTCAACTGAGTGAGGATTTCACTTTCTTTTTGTCAGCGTCAAAAACATTGAACATTGTAGCCTATGGGTTAAATTAGACGACTTTCCGAAAAACATAAATATATAGTAATGAAGTGTTGCTATCATTGTTCCATTCTCCTATATTTCAAACTCCATACAAGCTAAAATTGGGGCTATTAGATCTGAGAAATTCCTCATACTGTGTCATATCTGGTCCAAACAGTTTTCACTGATATTTTCTGAATGTTTTCAGAAGCTTGTTAAAATACACTATAACAGGTGTTCAATTGTTCTTGTTAACCTGTCTCCATACTAATAAGCCTAACGACGTGTAGGTGGATAATTAAAGTAATTACGATAATTACTGGTGTGGTTTAGAATAGGCTCATGAATACACATGCACACACACACATACACATACACAATATCTCAATATGTAGTTTTCTGTGCGGTTTCTTGTATTAAAATATAATGAGAAAGAGAGATAGAGGGAAATTGAATTCCTTTAATTTGTATTCACACCAATTATACTGTGCTGGATTTTATTGTAACAACCTGCAATTAAAATTAATTTAGCATCAATTGACATGTTTTATTTTTTAAATGATCATATTTGATGAGGTTTAAATTGTATCAAGCCCTTGTTATACACATGTATGGGTGCAAAACAAAACCACTTGCTATCCAGTACAGAAACGTACTGGATAGTGCAGTTACAGTTACAATAGGAAGTGGTTTTGTTTATATATCAGGAAGAGAGTTACAATCATAATGAACACAGCTCTCTGCCTCACTATGTATAGTGATTTCTGCATCTCATGACCAGAGTGAGTGGCCACCTCTCTGTATGATTTTCAGTCAGACTAACTAGTAGTGTTGTCCTGTGTGTTCTACAGCCGCTACCAGGTGGTTGTGGAGGAAGAGCGCCCCCGCAGGCTAACTAGGGGTACTGCAGAGATCCTGCGCTGTTACCCAGTGCCTGTGCATTTCCACAACGCGTCACAGCTCAACTCTTTCTACTACTTCACTGCCGAGCTACCCATGAGCAAGCTGAGGATACCACAGCCCTTCTGCATAGGTCTGCTAAACAGTTTACAGTATTTATTCTGTTGAGAACTAATGGTACACGAATATATAAGATGGTGACAGGCTTGTTTCTCATTAGTAAAGAACTTCATAGCATAGCAAGAAACGTACATAGGAAATACAGGCATTCTTTTTCCTGTCAATTATGGTCATGTTTCTAATTAGCTTGTTAATTAGAATCATGTTAATTTATTTACCATGGCTTAACCACTGCATTTATGTTTTAATTTGTTTATCTACTGTGTGTGTTCATGTGTGTGTGTGTGTGTGTGTGCGTGTGTGCGCGCGTGTGTGTAGGAGACAACAAGACCTACAATGGTTACTGGAATGCTCCGCTCCTACCTCATAAGAGCTACAGCATCTACTACCAGGCTGTCAGTACAGCTAATGGGGTAAGGCAGCTGTCTGTTCTTTCTAGTTCTCTGACTTGGTTTATTCTGTGTGTGTGTGTGTGTGTGTGTGTCACTTTGAACTTAGTAAACATGCATGCAACTCCTTGACCGACTTTGCCTCAATATAAGTCCACTCAGCATGTGCACTAATATTGTGGTGCATGAGGAAGCCAAACGCTGTCACTGTTTTGACAGCTAATGTATTGCCATTTTCTATAATATTTCATTTCTGTCTGTCTCACTACAGGAAACTAAGATTGACTGCGTCAAAGTTGCTACTAAAGGTAAGCGATTGTGATGCAACCAATTCATTTCCAGTTTGGCATTCACCTCATTGTATTGGCTTCAGTTCTGTAGAGCTGAGCCAGCTCAACCAATGGCACATGACCAAGATCTAAAGCCCACCCCCCTTTTAGGGCAGGCAGCCAATCATTAGTATAATATGTTGGTAGACAGGAGATCAGAGGTTAAATGTGTATGTTTGCATGCCTATTAATAAATTTTTTATATTTATGTTATTAATTATGTATTTTTTGTATTTAAGTATTGCAAGGAGCAAAATATCTTGCTCAAGGATGCTTACAGGTAGGCCATGCTCCAGGGCTTGAACCAATGAACTTCCAGATGGGAGAAATATATCAGATTCAATCAGATTGAATAAGATTAGATCAAAACCATTTAAATTAATATTAATAGTATTTTGAGGAATCAGGGAGCATACTGTTACTAATAATGATCATAATTACTATCTTAAGTAATAGCTAATGATTGCTCTATTATCTATTATCTACTTTTATTAAAAAAAAATTTATTTATATTTCTTAATACTATTAACATATATATTTTCATTTCAGTTATTGTTGTAATTGTATGGCACTATTCTGGTCAACTATAGCTAATGGGTCAGTAAGTTATACAATACATTGAATCACGTTATATTAAATCAGATTACTGTGAATCTCTTTGTGGAATCATGTGGCTTCAGATTGCGTAATACAATTTGCTACCTGGTTTGAACAGTGTGTGGTGTGCTTGACATTTGAACCATATAGGAAGCTCTGAATTGTTTTGTATAGTGCCAGTAGGTCTATTGGCACCAGGAGCGCTGTTGGAGCTAGCATCCTGTCCATTCTGAGTAATGGCAGACAGATGGCAGCCTGCTAGCCACACTGCCAGCCCACTAACTGCACCAGGCTAAGTGTTAGGCTAGGCCAGAGCTAGCCAAAACTAATGAGACACAGATGGTTTCATCTTTCTCCTCTTCTCTTTTCTCCTCTCCTCTCCACTCCACCTGCCAAAACTCACTCATTATCTAAGACTGAAAGCCAAAAGAACAACTGTTGGCTGTTACTTCTGCTCATAAACATGTAGAATTATAAACATCATAAACTTCTGCTCCAAAACAAAGCAACACCTGCTGTTGTAAAAATGTTCCGTTATTTCTCCAAGCTAAAGCTAACGGCTATCGCCGTCCTATTGATTTCCAGGGAGCTGTGTGCTGTGCTAATGCTATGCTAATGACTGGGATCTTATGCCTTTCTAGGGAGTAGTTTAATGACAGATGCTAAACAAGCTAAACTCATATAGAACAGTGTGTGTGTGTGAGTGTGTGTGTTATAGTTTAATCAGTCTTTATTGCCACTGTTGGCTGGCCTTTAACAGTTTGTGCTTCTGATTGGCTGAGCTGGTCCCTTGGCACCTGTCAGTTAAACTGCAGCAGCCAGTGATCTTCCCTGGGGAGGGTGCTTCCCCCTTCACACACATATACACACGCATGCTCGCACATGAACACACTCACAAACAGACACTCACAAACACACACACATATACACCATGTTGTGCTAGTATGGTAGATTAGATTTCCCTAGCGTTCCATCCCTTTAACTCCCCCCGGGAAAACATGATTCCTTGCAAGAACCAGTACATTCTGTTAACTGGTCCCACAGGATGCACACTACAGTACACACTATAATGTACACACACCCACTTTACAGAGAGAAATACACTTTTTTTCTGCTGTTCTAATGTCTGGTGCATCAAACTCCAACCTTCTAAACTAATTTTGGATCAATAATGTCTGATGGTCTTATCAGCTGCTTCTGTTGGATTAATAATGTCTGACCCAGTGAATGAAGTGCTGTCTGTCCTGAAAATTATCTACTCTATCAGGAATGTCTCTCTGTGTTTCTCTGTCTTTTAACTCCCTCTCTTTCAGAGTGCTGTGGTATAATTTATGTCTGCTCTCGACTATGTGTCTAGCCACCAACCTCCTAGCCACGCACCTGTAATTGTTACCATGGCAAATAATTGACTTTTACAAGTACCCTTTTTCAATACTTAATTTGAAAGTGAAGTTTGCCATTGGAGGTTCGTTTCAGGTTAATTGTTTAATTGTTCTTCTTGTTGTTTATTCCACGGTCTTAACGAGGTTGAGGCTCATTACAGCAGCCATAATGAGAGCAGTCCAAATGCATTATGGGACTAATATTTCTGCTTTAATACAAACCCTGCTTTAGGCTGACTCTTTCTCTCTCTTTCTCTTCCTACCTGTCTACCTGTCTGTCTGTCTGTCTGTCTGTCTGCCTGCATGTTAGCTGCTATAATCGTTACCCAGCTTACTACGCCGTACATCCGCATCGCACCTGCGCCTGGTGACAAGCAACTGACAGGTCAGACACACACGTGTGCGCACGTGGACGCATACACACACACACAAACAAGCCTGCTCTCCAGAGAAAATTACATTTAAATATTTACCAGTCTAAAGGTGGGAAATTTCCACCTAGCATGTGTACTGCACACACACACACACACACACACACACACTACTTTAGTTTAAAAACACAAACTGCTTTGAACAGAAAGACAATTCAGCTGTTTTAGTTTGTGTGTGCGTGTGGTTGTGTGTGTGTTTGTGTGTGTCAGACCTGATGAAACGAGAGCAGATCAGAGACAGTTTCAGCCAAGTTTTTTGCAGTAGTACTGCAGTTTTACTGTATACTGTACACTATTCATTTCCCTAAATATTCACCCCAGGTAGGCAAGCCAGCAACATGACTGTATACAGATATAGCACTATTTATACTGCAGCAGTATAATGTTTTTAGCACATGCACTATAATAATTTTCCATAAACCAGGAGCTGTGACCAGGAATCCTGACCCTGGTCCGGAGCAGCGATCAGATCACACGGTGAAGATTGCAGGAGTCATCGCGGGAATATTACTCTTCATCATCATCTTCTTGGGAGTGGTGCTTCTAATGAAGAAACGGTAACACATATGCACACATGCATGCAATGTACCCACACATCAATACACACACACACCCTATTTTGACCCACAGTTCCTAAATGTGAGTGTGGCACGAGGGGGGCTATCACCTTTATATACTTCAAACTTAGCTGAAATGTTACCCAGCATGCTCCATGGTTTATTTACTGTTTAACATCTAATTATTCTGAAAGAAATAATAATGAACCACATATATTTTACTATTTAATTGGAGCTCCAACATTTAAACACAGAAACAGTTGACACACATGCGTTTTAATCACCGTATGAAATCATAACAAGGCATCTTTAACAGGTCCTTGGGTTTGATCACACAATAGTCACACTAAATCAATTAACAACACACACACTCTCAAATATAAATATGTATATACACAAAAAGTAACACACCCACTATACTGATACATCAAGCACACACACACACACACACACACACACACTTGCACATAAAGACACATAAAGACATCCCCCAGAGGGAGAGAGGCAGCGATGGAGAGATGAGAGAGAAATTTAGATGAAAGAATGTTTTGCTCTTTTATCCTCCAGCAGAATGACCCCAGGCTAGTTTAGCTCATACACACACATTAGAATAACACACACTCCTCAGGTTGGGGTGGGGGTTCTCTGTGTGTGTGTGTGTGTGTGTGTGTGTGTGTGTGTGTAAGGGACAGAAAGATTGTTAGTTCAACCATCCTAAACCCATAGGAATTAATCCTATTCAAATCTATTTTACACACACACACACACACACACACACACACACACACACACACGCACATGCAGACACACACACACACACACACACACACACACACACACACACACACACACACAAACACACACATGTATTGTGATTAAAATAGAATGTTTTAGCCAAGCTGATCTCTGTGGTGAACAGAGACAGTAGTCTAAATTTAATTGAATTGTATACTATGTACAGTATTTTAGTATATGCAGATTGTGAATAGCACATACTATAGTAGAGGCTATATCCAGTAGAACCCTAATATGGTCTTCCTACAATGATCTTCATAAAATATAGTATACCGTAGAAACCTGGCCTGTAGAGTGTACAGTATACAGTATAGAATGCCCCAATGATCTACACTGTAGAATATCCATACAGATGAGTCTGTATACAGAAATCAATCAGTAATATGTGCAGCAAAACCAATATACAGTAGAATCTACTGTGTACTCTAAGGTATACAGAATATTCTCAGTAAAATGTACACTATAAACAGTAAAGTGGGATGCTATTGCGGTCTGCTCTGATGGTAGTAGATACTTGAAATAAACTTACTAGAGACCTACTGTGTAGAAGTCTAGAAGATACTTGATAGAAAAATATAGGAGACTAGTGATATGTGGGTTTGCTCATTCATATGTATGCATAAAGCAAATCATGCAACCGCCACCCAAACCGATAATTATTTTCTCTGATTTAGAGACATATCATGGATGTACTGCGATGTCAGCCAGGAAAGGCATGATATTTTATTTAAGTTTATTTGGTGGTGAAGATACGTGCTGCTGGCTCTTTTGTCTTAATGACGTAACGATTCTATTTCCTATCCGGAGATACTCAAGTACTTTGTATTTTCATCAAGCCCTGACTGCTGAAGACTTAAAAGTTGGAGAACTACAACCAGATATTATGTATCAGCTCACTGATGGCGTGCAGGATATTGTAAAATCAGATATTAAGCCAATAATGCAAGATACAGCATCTTAATATCAGTATGCTTTCATTCTACACTACAATTAATTAAAAGTTGCTTTTATTAATATTTCACCTACCTCCCAACAACATGAGATACAACGAGCTTGAATGATGTCAAGACTCTTGCCCTGGCAACCCTACTTTAGTTTGGCCAATAGCAAATGCTTCCTTACCTCAGGCAATATTTTGTACTCTTCTCCATGATTTGTAAAAACTTTTGGTAAACTGAAGTACTCTAAATGCTTTGCCCAGTCCAACTAATTAGTGCAACCGAAATCATTAATTGACCATTTTGAGCATCAATAAACAGGAACAGTTCAGAGTTCGGTTGCATTGTTTATATTCAGTACTTAATTTTTTTTTATAATATCCTCAATAATTATGTATTTTTTCACCCATCTGTAATTATATATATCTGAATGTAATTTTTTTTTTACTCGACCCGCCCAGTCTGCAGATGGTGCCCACAGATGTAATTGTGATCCATGCACCACTACTGGAGAGCTAGTAGAGGTTTAGATACTTGATAAAAATATACTAGATCCCTAACCCTATTGACTTGGCAACTCTCTCGCTCCTTCTCTTTCTCACGCGTTGTGTATCCCCACCTCTCACATTTTGATTGATGCCCGACTTAACCACTCACTGCCCTCCCTCTGCGTTGCTATTGTGACGCCCGCCTCTCTTTTCTCTCTTTTCAGACATTAATCTGTTTCTTTCTTTTCTTTCTTCCCCTCCATTCCATCCCTCCCTCGCTTCGCACTCCACTTAGACGGAGAAACTATCACTCCTACACTTACTACCTGTAAGTAACCTGTCTCACCCCTCTGACCTCTAAACCATCATCCTCACATACCTGTCTCACATCTCAATCCCATCATCCTCACATACCTGTATCACCACTCTATTATCCCATCATCCTCACATACCTGTCTCACATCTCAATCCCATCATCATCACATACCTGTATCACCATTCTATTATCCCATCATCCTCACATACCTGTATCACCACTCTATTATCCCATCATCCTCACATACCTGTCTCACATCTCAATCCCATCATCATCACATACCTGTATCACCATTCTATTATCCCATCATCCTCACATACCTGTATCACCATTCTATTATCCCATCATCCTCACATACCTATCTCACCCCTCTGTCACCCCTCTAATCCAGGGGTGTCCGGGATTGGACATCCCTGCTCTAAACCATCATCCTCACATCTGTCTCACCCTCCCTTACCTCTAAATCATCATCCTCACATACCTGTCTCACCCTCTCTTACCTCTAAATCATCATCCTCACATCTGTCTCACCCTCTCTTACCTCTAAATCATCATCCTCACATCTGTCTCACACTCTTTTACCTCTAAACCATCATCCTCACATACCTGTCTCACCCTCTCTTACCTCTCTCACCCTCTCTTACCTCTAAATCATCATCCTCACATACCTGTCTCACACCAAGCTTGTCTCTGTCTCAAGCTTGTCTTACCTCTGTACTGACTAATCATACCGTACTACCTACAACCTGTCTCTTCTCTTCTGAGCTAAAACTGTCTGTATAACATATAGCCCATAACATATAACCTAAGTCATTAACCAGCATCCCTTTCAGCAAACATGTCTTACTCTCTGACTCTCTCACATTATTTTAGTTGGTCTCATTGCCTCAAAACAATCAGACATGATATTGTATACAGGTAGACAGACAGACAGACAGATGCACGCACACACACAAGCACACATGCACGCACGCACACACACAGTAATCTGAGGAGAAGAGATTAGATGTTCTGTATCAGAAGCTTATTTCTGTTCCTAGGGTGTGTAAATATCTCACTTTCTTCTGTATTTGTGTCTGTGTTTCTGCATGCCCCTGGCTAAGATTTTGATGCCCAGCAAATACCCCTCCACCCCAAAAATACACCACCACACAAGACATACCAATTTTTATCCACACCACATACAGTATGTGGAGGCACGCACACACACACTTTTACACATACACACACACACACACACACACACACACACACACACACATTATGTGGGTGTTTATCCATCTATCTTATAAAAACCTTCATTATTTTTCATGTTCGTAAACAGAAACATCTTTTCATCTTCCTGAATTTCGCTCTCTGTCATTCATTCTGCCTTCGGTCTGTTCACATTCCTGGACCAGAGGTCAAAGCAGAATGTTAGGGGATTCAGCTCAGTTCTTTACAACACACAGACACACACACACACACAAACACACACACACACACACACACACACACATACACATACTGTACACGTACACATACACACATGTTCACAAAACAACACATATGCCTACACAAACATACAATTAGCACTTGTTTAATGAATTTGTGTTGACAACATGATAACAAGATATACATAATATTACAAGAACATATTATTATAGATCAATTAAATCTTTTTGTAGATAATAGATGAGAGGAGAGAGGAGGGGAGAGACGGGGAGAGGAGAGGAGGAGGGCAGTGTCCTGCCTGAGGGCATCTTCACCTCCCCCGCTACTCCTCTCAGCCATACTCTCTATAATAACCCTATCAAAGGACGCACACACATACACACACATACAGTCCGGGTCTTTTATTTTTGTTTAAAAGCTTGTTTTTATTATTTTATATATTTTTTTCATTTCCATTTGCAGGTCAAACCTTCTCCCTCTGTGTACTGTATATGTGAGTGTGTGTGTGTGTATGTGTGTGTGTGTGTGTGTGTACGCGCATGTGTGTAATCATAGAAATGGATGTTTTTATTCAAACACTCGGAATGAAAAGAGAGAAAATACATTCCGCTTTGAAAGGCTCTTCTGTGTGTGTGTGTGTGCGCGCGCGCTCGCGTGTGCACGCTTGTGTGGACTTTAGGGAATGTGATGTTAGGCATGCATGGAATGGTGGACATACAGACAGACAGCCAGTCAGTTAGACAGACAGATTTCTCTTTGTCACATTGCTAGCGGCCATTTTGTCTCAGCAGGTATACTCTGCATGTTGCCGCCCACCCGGTGTGTGTGTCTGTAAGAGTGAGATTTTAAATTGTCTTTATTTATTTGTTTTCACCTATAAAGCACAAGCAAATACGCAGACACACACACACACACACACACACACACACACACACACACACAGTTTCTGACAATACTGTTGTCATCATTTTGAAAACGGAAGAAACATGCCACTCTGCTGAAGGGCACAGCGGGTGTAAGAGTGTGTGTGTGCGTGCGTGTGTGCGTGGTTGACACAGTGTGTCATCTGTCATCTCTCGCTCCACTGACTCTCCTGTCAACGCTTTAATCTTCCGTCCCCGTTTAGAGTTCCTGCATATTGTGTTTTATATATCACATTCTATAGACTGTCTCAGATTATGTAACATTTACAGTAGTTACGGTGTAGCGTGTATGAGACGGACAAGAGATTATGACAAGCTCCCTGTCCATATCACTTGTGATGTGGAATATAACTTCCACACAGATGTGGAAAATAACGTTTCCACAAATTGTGAACTTCTTTCATATCCACTAACAGCCTAACAATGGCTAGCCTACTGTCTTTATTTGAGGGCAGTTTGAGCATTGCATATGAAGAAACATGGGCAGGCTAGAGAGGGCAAACCTGTGCCATAGCTCCTGTGTTGTCTTGAGTGTTTTTCACACTCTTTTTCATGACCATGGTTCTTATAGATAGATATGGGATGGAGGAGGCCTTGACCATCACAGCCCTCCATCTACTGTTCTCATGTTCTGTTGTTCTTGTTTGTTTGTGATGCGGCATTGGCTCATGCTCACGGGGGGTACAGCCAATCAACATAAAGCATAAATTAAAAATATATGTAAATGTCTTAACAGCCATGGACATAATTCAAAGATGTATTTTTACAGTAAAGATCTTAAATTACATTTTCACCCTAAAATAATTTCATGACTCCTGAGATCCATTTGGCGGTCCCAACAAGTTGAGAACCACCACTAATACTTAGTATTCTGTTTTATAATCCATGTTCAATGTTGTATTTATTTGATTATTCTTACAGTCAATATTATACTGTATATTATACTACATTTATCTTCATTATATCTATATAGTACATCATCAATATATCATATGTCTTTCTTTCTTTCTTCTACTTCTTGTTGTCACCATATGGAGTTGAATGTCGGCAGGAAATTGAAGCAAATAGACTGATGTGTATCCCCCCCACCCCCATGCACGCACACATGCACGCACGCACACACACACACACACACACACAATGTGTGGAGATAATTGTCTCTAAGTGTGTATTGTTCTGTCTCTTTCTTTCTCTCTTTCTCTTCCATCATTTATCCTCCTTTGTCCTCAAGTCTTTTATCTGAAGTGTGTATGTGTGTGTGTGTGCATGTGCCTTTGTGTGTGTGAGATTCTTTCAGAGCAAAGGAGAGCAGAAGAAGAAGGCAAGAGGAGATATAATAGTGTGTGTATGTGTGTGTGTGTGTGCGTGTGCCTTTGTGTGTGTGTGTGTGTGTGTGTGTGTGTATGCCTTTGTGTGTGTGAGATTCTTTCAGAGCAAAGGAGAGCAGAAGAAGAAGGCAAGAGGAGATATAATAGTGTTTGTGTGTGTGTGTGTGTGTGTGTGTGTGTGTGTGTGTGTGTAATCAATAAGATGATTTATAAGCTGTCACTGATTGACTTGATCAACACTTTTTTTTGGTTTTAAAATCTTCCAGACAGGAAGGAACACACACACACACACACACACACGCACACACGTGCGCACACGCACACACACACACACACACACACACACACACACACACACACACACACACACGCACACACAGGAAAGGAAGGAAAGAAGGGAGTGCCTTAATCACCATCCTGCTTGGGGCAATGGAGAGATAGAGAGGTAGTTTTCATTTGGGCAACCGACAGAGGGAAAGACAGATAGGCAGGCAGACAGACAGGTCTGTATGGCTGCACTGGAATATGTTCAATCTATTTAGCCACCACCTGTGTCTCTGTATGTGTGTATGCACTTCAAATGGGACACACCTGCTCACAATCAATTGGGAACACACACACACAGACACACACATACACACACACACACACACACACACACACACACATTGTACACACGTATTTAGTGTCATTCATGGTCCTCTAGACAGAGGTAACAGGTTTTTAAATATAATGGAAAGACATATTATATATCTATCTACTATCTACTGGATGTTTGTGTGTGTGTGCGTGTGTGTGTGTGTGTGTGTGTGTGTGTGTGTGCACATGTGTGCCCTGTCTCAGTCTGTCTCTCTGACCTAGCCTGTCTGTCTGACAGGAAGTTGTCCAGGAAGCGCAAGGAGACACTCTCCACCCGACAGGAAATGGCTCTGATGGTGACGTCTGTCGACAAAAGCTCCTACATGGACACACACACACACACCCTCAACGGAAGAAGTGAGTCCACGTATGCATGAACTCACACACACGCACACGCACGCACACAAACAGCGTACCATGCACACAGGGCTGTGTATTGGGGAAAATGTAGCAGTACTATATGAATCACAATAGACGATCACACCATGGCATACACTGCCACACTATTTATTCAGTTATAAGTACAACCGCAAAAGATTATTATTGTATACTTTACAAAAGAATCTGAACAGCATCAACATTTCAATGTTTGCAGGACATTTAATCGTCTAAGAAATATGTAAAAGATCATTGGATCATTGATTCAGCAAAAAGATCATAATTTATCTAAAGTTCACAGAAATGTTATTCCTCCAATACAGATTAGATCAAATACAGTTTTGATAAGATTTGACTTGATTACATTAGCAAGAACTTTATTTCCCATGGTGAATTGTTCCTTTCCTTTCCTCACACTTCAGAGTGAGAAGTGAAATGTTTCACTGAGCAATTGTCTCTCTTTAATTTTGTTGGAGAGAGAGAGAGAGAGAGAGAGAGAGAGAGAGAGAGAGAGAGAGAGAGAGAGAGAGACATGGGGTGATTGACAGGGCTTGTCACTCTGAGCAAAGTGCAGCTGCAACCACAACACTGATTAATAAATAAACACACATGCACATGCACCAAATTCCTTATTTAAGTCAACATATTTTAAGTATTTTCTTCTCTCTGCAACAGTAAATATCTGACATTTCGTATTCATGAATGTTTTACACTAACTACAGAGAGATGGAGAGGGCAAGAGACAGACAGACAGACAGACTTTCAGAGGAATGGATGGATAGATATGTGATGAAAAGAATGATAAGGTTGTAGGAGGAGGACTTGACCTTGCCCAAGGCATCTCAGCCCTCAGAATATTCTAGTGAAGATCTACTCTGTACTTCTACTCTGTTCTCAACATGCTAGTGCAACATGTGACTAGCAAGATGTTCATACTATTTGTCTCATAGAACTTAGGCCTAGTTCTGATCATTTCAATATTCACAATATGTAGTTCTTATTATAAAATTCTGATTAGAAATGTCTTATTTGGTGTTTTTGTTTCTCAGCAGTTTCTTCACCATCGTCTTTTACCCTGAAGTCAAACACCATCAGCACATCTGTTCCAGCATCATACTACCCAGGTAAAAACTGAAAATATATATAATACAGATAATATAATACTGTACAAATAATTGTACAGTATTATATTTAATATGTCAAACAGAAAAAAACTATCTGATTAGTGTGGCCAGTATCTTACCAATGGACAGAACCTTATAAAGGTAGGTCCCTGTAAACACACATAAAATAATGGGGGGAGGGGGGCTAATGGGGGCGTGTTCATGTGCATGCATGTACGTGCATGTGCCTATGTGCTTCCTCCAGTCGCTTGCTTTCCATTCGTATCCAATCACAATGACTGTACCACTTCTGTTAAAAGTAGTTCCTCTCTAAACTGAGGGATTTCATGGTGATTGGAGACAAATACTAATTCAAATACTGTATGTTTACACTATGGAAATACCTTGCCCAATGAGGGTTTACAAAACTTAGGGAATTGTGTACATTATAAACTACTAATACCCACATAGCTAATGTCACAAATAGTGTTAAACACACCATTTGTACTCTGTATTGAATCAAAATGTCACTAATTTGTCTCCCAACTGTAACTTTGAGATTTCTCTTTTATTTGTCTTATTTCTCTTCCATGTCTGTCTCTTTTTCTGTCTGTCTGGATGACAGATCCCTTTGTGCCAACCGCTATCCTAGGTGAGCCACTTTTCTTCTTCTATGGTTAAGACAGAACAGCCCTACCTGGTTTAGACAGAGCACATCCACCTGATGTAGGAGAAAATCCCCAAAACACACTAGCTAATGCTACACTATGACGAAGGGTAGGGCAGAGTTAGGTAGGGAAGAGACAGGGAGAGAGAGACAGATATTTATTTCTTGCATTCATCTCTGCTTGCTGTCCGTCTTTGTGAGCAGGGCTGCTTTTGCTTCTGGTCATTTCTCCATTTTATTTTCTGATTTACCACATTTATTTAAATAACTATAGATTCTCTCCATGCTCATTTCTAATTTCTAATCTTGTTTATTTTGTAACTTTTTTGTGTTTTGTTGCTTTACTATTGTTTTTGTTATTCTGAGACTGAGAATTTCACCCCCGCCCCCCACCATCTTGTCACGTCTGTCTGTGACCTCCGACCTTTGCATGGACACGCCCACGCCCACGTGAACTGGGGGAGGAAAACAAAACAAACATACAAGGAAGCCTATTTAGCTCTAATAGTCACCTCACCATTTAGCTGTGTAGATGTGCTAACTACGACTGTGTTGTAGATGTTGTAGAACAAAGTGCACTTAAAACGACAACAAGAATCAAGTATGAGTGTTAAATATTGTGGACGAAATCCACATGACTCATTTTGGTTGTTTACCACCATTTTCAGTCATGTGATCTGTTCTTGGCTTGTGGGTAGTGTTGCATTTCTCGCATTAGAATTAAAAACTAGATGGAGCCCTTTCAAAACACAGTCTATATGTCCCACTTTACTTAAACTGTGTAGAATCTCTAGTCAGTTGTCAGTTTGGGGGACTAGCTGTCCCACTCAACTGTAGCAGTCTAGTGTCCCACAGTTTACTTGGGTACAGTATATGTCTGTACTTATTTGAGCTTACTGCTCATTGGTTAGTTTAGTAGCTGCCATGTTAACTTTTTTTCTGATAGATTATGCCACTTTACTTCACCAGCTATTTGTACAGCTTTCCTAAACTAACTAAAAAGATAACACTAACAGGAAGCCATCAATACACTTTTGCTGTTACTGCACTTTTTCTTAATGTTTGTAGTAGTATTATTTTGTATTTAGTATATGTTACAAGATGTCTGGATGTGCATGTGTTGGAATGTTGGCAGAGCAACAAGTTAGTGTTCTTATTAACACACAGGCAGGGTAGCTTATCCTACATGTATATTACAAAATGCATGGTATTAGCTAATGACCAAGCTTTTGGTCACATCTTTTAATTGTGTTTGTATGTTTTGATAAAAGAACCCAACTCACCACCGCCCACCTGACCTGTTATCTAAGCCTTCATATCTGGTTATGTTTTAGTTGGGCTAGGTGTGGCAAGCTAGGCTAGAGCTTAATAGATTTAACATTTTGGGGTAGGGGTAGTATCATGGGCTATGTTTATCCATCCAATTAGCATGCTTGGTTCAGGCGTATTTAATATAGATAAATCTGTTTTTTGCAATGCTAGACCATGTTAGAAATTATGGCTATACTGCACTTTGGCAAATAACAAACTGGCTCATATTTAACCACAGTCTGTTCATCTTATTTTTTAATGCAGAAGTGCATGTTTTTTTTTGTTTGTTTTTGTTTTTTTACTTTTTTTTTGGACAGGCTTCCAACCTTACATATATTAATTATTATATTAATGTTTGCATACAACCTCAAAAAGTAAACCTGGTACACACGAGTAAAACATTTGCTATGGGGAAGAATATTTTAGTAAATTTTATAATTTGGCGATCAGACAACCCTTACAAAAAGACTCTGACACCCATATCCGAAATATTAGTTTTAGCAGCTATAAACCACCTGCTTGAAAATGTTAACTAACCCAAGGCTTCCATAACTGCCAATTAGTTATAGGCTCGCTGCTAACTGCTATGATATCATTAACACAGATTAAGCTAGTACAGTGTATAGTTTGTAGGCGTTGCTAAAACCATATTGATGCTTACAGTGTGACCTCTCTCTTTTCTTTTCTATCTATCTCTAAGTGCCCATTAATGGTAAGTGGTTTAACAGGGCTGTTCTCCTCTGTCTATCCCCATTACAATGTATCCTACCCCATCTCTGATGTCATCAGTTAGCATGGCATATCCCCACTTAAAAAACACATGCATCAACACACCTGTGGAATCATAACATCATAATCTATGCCTTTCCTGCCCTTTCATCTAAAACCAATCAGGATTTAGGTTTCATCTCTGTGGGCATGTCTCTCTTACTCTGATTGGTTGTTGTTGTTATTGTTGCATGGTGTGCATCATTATCATTTCTCCTCCACCACTACAAACCACCACCCACATTCCTTCATATTCCTCTCCCCATGATTGGTTAAGCTTTTTGATAGAAAGCCTTTAACAGGTCAGTCAGCTTCAGGCCAGCCAGTGAAAACAGATTTAGACAGTATAAAATAAGAAACATTTCCATGATGAAATATAAAAATGTAAAAGGTCAAACAAAGTTACTGGACATATAAGCTTTCCAAACTATGATTCAGGTGAAATGTAATAACTGCAGTCTCTCAAATAATCTCTCAAATATTAGTTATAGCAAATGAAAAAGCACACAGGCTATATACATACAGTAGGAGGTCACTGCAAGACATTTAAAACGTTCCGTATCTATGAATATCTCAGAAGATTCATCTGAACCATGCTGCAAAATACCTCAGCATCTCGTCCTATATTCAGGTCACATTAATTACAGAAACACATGGAGCCTATCTGTTGATGAACATCTAGGAATGTACTGTAAATGCTAGCTATGCTAGATTGGAACTAGCATGCTCAGTGAGAATTAGAATGATGAAGGTTAGCATGGGATAGTTTACTATGCTACTCATTTTTGCGGGACACAGGTCATCACAAGATATCATACATACTATGTAAATAACTTTAAATAATAATAATAGATACAGTATTTGCGCTTAGTTTAATGGGATTCCAGTTTGCCTGCTGAAGGTGAAACAATGTTGCTGTGAAGATTTTTAGCAGATGCATTAGCGGTTCCAGGAGTAAACCATTAATAAAGAACTAGTACCTAAGTTCCTCTAGTTATTGCTGAACCGGGCCATAAGTAGTCTCTAATACCAATCCGCAGCCTCCCTTTGGTCATGTGACGTGGTGTGTGCCATTCCTTTGGTTGACATAGTGACTGTGGCTTGTTGGTGATTGTCTGTGAACATTGGGCTGCCTGTCTCAAAGTCATGTGTTGTGTGGCCTAAGAACCATTGGGCCAAAATGAAGCCTGGTCTGACTTGGTTTGTAACAAGTTGTGTAGCTGTGGTCTCGTGTTGATGTCATCCTCTGTGTTTTTCATCATTCATGACACACATCCGATATCTGTCTGCAATATCTGTCTGTCTTGGTGTTTTATGTTTGGAGAACAACTGATGTCTTGTTCCTCCTCTCCTCCTCTCTTGCTGTCCTGCTGGTCCAGATGACAGTCACACCATAACCAGTGACACCAGTAGCCTGGTCCAGTCACACAGCTATAAGAAGCAGGACAGGGAGCGGGACAGGGAGCGCGACAGGGAGCGCGACAGGGAGGTGCCCTACCAGACAGGACAGCTGCACCCGGCCATTCGGGTGGCTGACCTCCTCCAACACATCACACAGATGAAGTGTGCCGAGGGCTACGGCTTCAAGGAGGAGTACGAGGTGAGGACCAGTGAAAGGAGGTCAGAGTCAGCAGGTACTCACCCTTAGCCCTCCTGCTGTCCTCGGGTTTCAAACACACTACCTTGGTGAGCCAGCAGATAGCTCCTGCGGAAAGTCATATGTCCTTGCTGCGCTTGGCGCTTTCTGTTGGCGCAACAAGGTTGGGTCAGTTTGACCCGAAGGACAGCGGGAGGGTTAAAGCTGCATAGGATCACTGGGCCTCATTCACCAATGTTCTTAAGAAGAAATATCTTCTTATTCTGACATTCACCAATGCTTTCTTATTTGGGATTTGTTCTTAGGAAAGAACAGAATGTACACACACTCAATAGAACACTTACACATATATGAGTGCAGACATGTTAATTCCCAAAAAACGCATCTGAAATGCATTAGCTTTTGCGTTTCCTTTTGTAACACTTTTGTAATATATAATATTGAAATTGCAATACTATTTAATAATTTCTAATATTTTTATATAATAATGTACATACATTTACAAAGCATTATAGCACTTAAATTCACCTAAGTCTCCTAGGGGGCATGCTCCCCCAGGAAATAAATGTAGTCGGCCAAAACTTATATTTATCAATGTGGTTGTTGTTTTTTTTGAAGTAATGACTGATGTAAAATCTATCAAAATGTTTGTTTTTGGTCAAGTTTGTATTAGACACTAATCTAATCTAATTTAGATAAGTCTCTTCATATCCATCCTTCACCAATCCTACAATAAAAGGCATAAAAAAACACTGTGGCAAGTACCATGTGGGAAAAGCACATCCATGCAAATATAATACTTACAATCAGCATGAATCACACACAGAAGGCAAGGAATTATGGGTAAGGGGACAGGGCATAGTGCCATCACTACAATCCTTTTTATAGAGTGAGAGATGTTTGCTACAATGTTTAATTTGCTCAGTAAAGTTCAGCAAGCTGTAAAGAAAAGGTCTTAAATATTTTCTGGCACCTCATTATACAGTACCTGCCTAATAATTACTGATTTTAGCTTATATAAACTTAGCTCTGTTGATTTTAATGATAGGCTAATTATTATTTTAGCAGGGCTGTAAAATAGCATGGTGCTACACCTTCTTTAGATTTTCATTTTAGTATTGTCCTCTCTCAACACATATTTTACATTTATGTAAGGTACAAACAATTGTACAATTAACAAACATGTTTGTGAATATGCATTAGACTTTTCTTACAACCTTTCTCAAGAACAAATTTAAGAAAAACCTTAGGAAGACATTGGTGAATGAGGCCCAATACGTTTACAGTGAATTTTTCACTTTAATTTGTGTTTGTATGTAAATTGGTCTAATGAGGCCTCCTAGCATTTACAGACACAAGTGTAGTGGTATGACATATAGTGCTGTATACAGGAATGGTGTGGTTTATTTATCAGGCAGAGGGTTACTATGGTAACAGACACTGCTCTCGGCCCTGCTACGATGGCCAAAGCTACGTCTAAAGTGATTTCTACAACTACAGTGAAAAGATAAAGGAAAAAATAAATAAATGAAAAGGTCTGCTGAAAGTCAAAATAATATGACAGCTGTCAAAAACGTGGAGAACAGTTTCATCTTGTGACCAGCCAGAGCTAATCACCTTATAGCAGATAAAAAGTTGTTATTCATGTGACATTTAGAATAAAATTGTAGACTGCTTCACCTCACTGAACAACTTGCCAAAGATCTGAAATCATCTGATTCAGGATTATACATTTATTTTAGATTAGTTATGCCTAAAGCTGTTAGACTTGGGTTATACAGTTAGACTAATAATATACATAATGGACATGTGATTTCCATACAGTATGTTTTGTTAAAATGCATAATACCTGGTCAGAGTGTATGTTTTGTCTCCAATCACCATGTCCCTGGGATTAGTATTATCACCTTATTGTGAAACTGAGATACGTTATTGGACAATGCTCGATGCACACAATCTCATTATACTAAGTGGTGCCAGGATCCAACATTGTTATCACTCTGACCCCAGTAAATAAATAATCAATTCAATACCTTTAAGCCTGGATTATGCAGTTGGAGTTTAACCCTAACAGAGCAGTATTGAACCTGGACTTTACAGATATAATTAAAAAACCTGTCAACCTTACTGGTATGTATACAATTTTGATTATCATATGTATGCGGTCTCTCAGTTCACTTGCAGTGTAACCAGTAGGAAGATGCAATTCAAAGTGAATAAAGTCCCACTTTTATCGATTCATGAAAACACAGAAATGCACGACATCACTCGCACATTCAAGTTTGTCTGTATGTGTATACTGTATGTGTGTGTCACATGTTTATCTGTTTTCATCACAAGAAAGTTACTAATGGATGTTTCTGAAATCTCTCTCTCTCTCTCTCTCTCTCTGTGTCTTACTCTCTGTCTCTCTGTCACACACACACGCACACGCACACACTGGCACAAACACACATACATTATAGATCTTCTCCTCCAGCTAATGGGGCAAAACAGAGAATGGCATTTTGTGGTGGGTGTGTGCGTGCATGTGTGCGTATGTACCCAGTATATATAATGGATTAGCCCTGAAGGCACCCTGCTAGCAACCAGGCCTTAACACACACATGCACACATACAAAAACACATGCACACACACACACACACAGACACACACACACACACTTGTGCCCTGAGTGATTTCACCCTCCATTTGCAGTTAGCACTGTGGAAATACTCCTGTCTGCGTGTCTCTAATTATCTATATATCTATCTATCTATATATCTATCTGTCTATCTATCTATCTATCTATCTATCTATCTATATACAGTATATATCTGCAATATCTATCTGTATATCTATCTACAGTATATACTATGTGTGTATATATATATCAGTGACGTGCGGTGAGGTTCATGGCTGGGGAGGCAGACATTGTCACTTGTTGAGAACACAAGGCAGGGAAAGCAGTAAAGACGGTTTTTCGTATGACAACCACAAAGCCAGTCTTTTCGGGTGTACTACTCCGTGTGAAAAGAGCATGTTATCTTCTGTCCTGTAGTTTGAAGCAAATATTTTAGCTCCGGCATCGGATTTCTGTTATTAATCACTTCAATTTTTGATTAAAAGTCCATTATTGACTATTTTAGCTTATATATGTAATCTTCCATTTTTGCAGTCTGGGCAAAATATTTAAATGAACGGACTGATGTTCACTTGACTTTCTCTATGATTTAGTCTATAGCTAGTATATATTACCCTCACGCACGCCCCCTTCAGTGAGGCAGAGGTATTGGCTGCCTCCAATCTTGATCCTCCTGATCTTTCGCTGCGGCCTTATGTCAGATCAGCAAGACTAATATGTTATAAACATACATGAAATACATGACCTAGACTATGG
>JAODUG010008744.1:0-26687 GCA_027564795.1 Aphredoderus sayanus | reverse complement strand
GAAATGTGCTATGCAGACAGTTGACTCCATGGCTACGGCCTTGCCTGATTCCAATACTGCATGTGCAGATTCAAAGTGTAGGAAGATGACAATTATATAAATCAAACTCAAAGTATTAATTAAAAGGGAGAATTATTTAGTTTTGACATGCATCTTGCAGTGTGAGATGTTATTTAAGTGAGGTAATGCATTATTTAAATAAAATCTAAAATAAACATCAGTCTGAGCAAAAATAGTTTAGTCTCTAATCACAATATCTTTGTTGAAAGAAACAATCAGCAAAATGTATAACACATTTGAAAGTGAAGCTAAGGAACATGATTGGGTGGAGCACACATTGGCACATACCCAATTGTGTGCCTTATTACCACTATTAAATAACCCCCCCATGACTAATGCTAAAAAGTGCAATAAGCTTTAACTCTACAGTGACAAATAATAGTGTAAGAATATATAATTCCTCAGGGTAACTAAAGATGGGGGAAGATTATACAGTATAATTAATGAGCATCATATGAACCATAAATCATGTTCACAATCCAGTCCAAAAGATAACCAGTTCCACACTGTAATGTGGGTATATGTCTTTGTATGCATTCTTTTCTTTATTTGCGAGTGTACTGCGTCATGCATGCTTTTCCATCAAAACTGTATGTTGGTGTCAATCACATGAAGTATTTGGTATCTAAACCTACTGTAGACTTTACAGGGCCAACTGAGCACATCATGGGAAAATCCCTGTGTTATTGGAGGGCAAATGGAATTTTGACTCAAATTAAGAATTCCTATATGGTTTTAACTATAAGCAAGCCTCTATTTTGTGTCCCTTGTGTTCAGTTTGACAGGTGATGTAACGTGGTGTGATTAAAATCAATACATTTTCCAATAAGTGACTTGAACAATCTCAGGCATAAATCAGACACAAGTTCAATGCTGGACCGTACAAACATGAGCATGAGCTACAATAAATATTTGTCATACTGTGTGATATACTTTCTGTGAAATCAAGTACCAGTTACCCTGCCAATGAAATGTTAAAGTACAGATGTGCAATAATGTGGAATGTTAAAAGACCAGTTAATGATTTACTGTATACATTTTCCCTTGAAAGTCCTTAGAAAGAGAAAGTTCAAGAGAAAGTGAGTAAACAAATATTTGTATTACCTTGTTCATATTGTGTAGTTTTATATCCATTCACACACTGGGTTATAGGTAAACACTTCAACACTACATGTTTCTAAGGTAGGATTTATGATTGGGTTTGACATAGTATAAAAACATAACTGATTACTGCCAACCATGCATTCATAAATCTGTTCAAGTTTATGTTATAAACAATACAATGCTCGTGTAAAGATAGTGACCGTGAAATACCTCAACACAACAGAAAGCGAAAACATTAACTTTTGGCCCTTCAGTTAAAGGAATCTTGGCATTGATATCTAAGGTGAAGAAGTGAAGAGAGATGTGCCTGTCATCGTCACTCCTAGCTAATCTCCACAGCTGTGCAGCATAATCCACAGACAGGGGAAGGATGGGAAAGAGAGACATTTGATGAGGTATGTGGGTCCTAGTTAACACAAGACATTAGTCTGTGTGCCATACACAGTAACGGCTCTAATTTGGCTGAAAGTGGGTGTTATTGATTTCATGGTGATTACAGGCAAAACAATAATAATGTATTATCCCTCATGATGTCCTTTGGGTCAAATACTGACATTGTCTATTTGGGCAGCATCTAAGATTTAACTTCATATAAGCACAAAAATACATTTCAAAGGGCATCTTTTTTTAATACAATATATCAGCATGCAGTTATTATACAACATTAAGAAACTGAAAGAAATCCAGTAGCTTACTTAGGAATGGTGGTGCCTTAAACCAAATGGATAGAAACACAGAAGGGGGAGGGTTTCATAAAAAACAAAGCTCGTAACTTCAGAGAGAGAGAGAAAACAGATTTGGATATGGAATATGATATTCAGAAAGACAATTTATTGCTTGAATAATATAATTATTCCATGACCTTTAAACTTGTAAAGTTGCAATAGAAAAAATCCAAAAGCAAAGGGGGTTTGTTAAAGAAATACATTTGTTTTGAATAGAAGCTAAAGCCTTTTTGTCTCAAGGCTTCCAAAAACAAAGCTCACGACCCTGTAAGCAATGTAAAATACTATGTAACTTTAATGTTGTACCAAAACCACAAACCAATAACAAAATAACCTTTATTGTATTGGATTGGATTTCTTTGCATTTTTAAATGCTGTACTGTAAGATCTCTGCATGCTCTGTTATATACTGTATTTTAAAAAATATGCCCGTAAAGTTTTGAAGAAGTGAGTTAGACCTCTACACAACACATAAACTGAACTTGAAAATAAGGTTTCATAATAAATGCAATAGAAGAACAATGGACATACAGTAAACACACTATGAACGAACATCAGCTGAGGGCTTAAATCCCTGGTAGACAAGACAGGAAAGACAGACCATTGGACTAAGCCAATGAGGGACAGGTGAAAATAATAAAAATACTGTATGAAACATTGAAACAGTAAACAAAATCATAAAACACGGAAAACAAAGTGGAGAAACATGGAACACAGGGAAAGATGGACTAAACTAACCAGAAGAGGAAATAAGAGTGTTACGCGTATGTAAATGGTGGTAGGAACTATAGTTAAAATTATGCTAGTATGGGGTGGAACAAGAAAATAAATATCTTGCGTTGCGTGGAAATGGTTGAGACATGTCAAGCTGATGAATGTGCAAATACTTGTACTTATACTACACACAAGCGTATGCATCTGTTGAGCATGTCTGTGTGAGCAGAAGAGGATGATAACACAGGAATGCAGGTGTTTGATTGAATGCCAGTTATTTTATTGGCCTATGGAACATGCACCACGTCATCGCTGAGATGATGACAGGAACACAGGTGTGAGTGCGTGTGTGTGTGTGTGTGTGGAGGGGGACGGGTGCTTGGGTACCAGGAGATGGGCAGACAAAGAAAGCGTTGGCTGATGTAAAGTTGACTGATTAAGAGAATGCTGGATTGGAAAAGAATGCATTCCTTCTGTAAACGCTGGCACATCGATAACGGAGGTCATTATTGAACGTTTACGCAGAGCTTTGTCTTCCACAGGTATAGTAAGCCCTTCACTGGGATAATTGGCCTCTAGAAGCATATTAAGGGAGGCCTGTATTTCACTCAAATGGCAGGTATGTCTAGTACAGTAGATGTGTGGCCATACATTAGTGGCGCTGTGGAATCATGCCAGGGTTAGCTTATGCAGGTCCCTCTCTGAAACATAAACACTGCACTGGGTGCATGCGTGTCACATGTTTAATGTGTCGTTGTGTTCTCATACTATATATAATACATTATGGGAGGAAAATAGCTAGCCATAATTTATTATGGCCCTAATCCACAGCACAACAAATACCAGGATTCAGCTGTATATGAAACAGCATGATTTTTATGAAGTATACAGCAGTACAAGTATACAGCAAAACAAAGGTACTGTACAATTGTTAATTGAGATTGCCTGTTTAATATTATTTTCATTAATGTTCAACCTTTAACAAAGCACTACTTGAATTCACATTGCCATACTACACTGCAGGGCTTTTTGGGATTAAGTCTACCCACAGAATGTTTTAAACATTGTAGACTTTATCCATCAGGTCATATGAATAACATTGTATGTCTGCCAAGTCATAGCCCCTGGCCAAGGCCCAGTAGCCTACCTATAGAGAGAGATTAGTATAATTGCCTTATCTGTATTCACAAGATGTAATATGAGGGAGATTGGGTGTGTGTGTGTGGGGGGGATTGGAAAGGAGAGGGAGAGTAAGGAAAGGGCTTATGAGACAAAAAGCAGTGAGTTGTGGGTTGGGTGTAGGGGGGCAGAAATAGGAGATGCTGTGACTGCGGAAGAGAACATAGATGGCAATACATCAAGCCTGTATTTGCTCTGTTATGCATGAATCGACACCAGAGTGAGAGAGAAATAGAGAGAGACAGAACATTGTAGACAATGAGATGGAGCAGGTTAGAATGACAATGAGAGAGAGAAGGAGGGAGAGAGAAATAGTAAAGGTACATGTGTTAAGTATCATTTCTGACTACACATACAGCACAGTACACACACGCACAGAAAGATAGTGAATGAGTAGAGAGAAAGTAGCAGAGAATGAGGTTGATGTGAAATCCAGATGCCTTTTTAAAGACCGACAGAGGGTCAGACTTATGCACCCACCCACACACACATACACACACACACACACACACACATAGCTCTACGTCTACTCTCCAACACAGAGACATAGAGCAGGACCTCGGAAGCTATACGAGTCAGCAAAACACCAACGTGGACTTAACCATCAGCTGGATATTTGTTTACATGTTGTTTTAAAGCTTGTTTTTAAAAAATATAGATTTTTAGCCCATAAGGACTTGTTGCCCTGGTTTGTTTTCTTTGTCTGGATATTTATTTCCAATAAATAATTTTATATTCTTTTATGGTTTTCCTGAAGGAATATCCAGGTAAGACTCTTGAATATTTATTTTATTTTTAGAGCATTTCGTTTTTAACTAACTAAATGCTCTCAGAAGTATAAGGATGGTTCTTGGTATTCTTTTTTATTTTCTCGAATAACTTTATTATTGAAAAATCACAATGCCAGTGTGTCTGCAAACCATAATAACATTATTTGCTGCAAACCTTTTAGTTTATTTTTTACAAAGCTCCTGACATATTTGTCATTCTTTCGCAGGACGTTGCAACTGTATACATTTACATGTAAATTATTTTATGAAATCCGTGCTTAATTAAATCAGCACACCACTCCGTGTTATTTCCATTTTAGACTGTCACTTCCAACTTTGTTTTAGTCTCACACCTGTCAAGGGGCTGCCAAAGTTGCAGCTTCATGACTTCAAAGAATGCCGTCTAGCTTTGAAAATCTAATTTCATACTCACTGACATGTAATGACAGATGTGGTTCTTGTCATCCTAATTCATCCGCTGACTGACTTGTGTTGTGATCCTCTAGTCTATTGTGGTTGTTTTGGCAGTGACTAGTGTGTTCTTTCACTTTATGGTAATTAATGAAATCCCAGTGTTGTAAAAAGAAGAAAAAAACTGTTGTTCCTTCAGCATGCCATAGTAATTCATTTTATGACCACTGAGAAACCTCTTTTAGTCAAATTGAGCACGCTATGTAGTACTCTCTGACTGTAATAAGGAGGGCCTGTTGTCAGTTCAAACCATGACAAAGTAATTTTAAATTACTTGGACAAATTGGCAAGCCAATTATAATAAATCATTAGGACATAGCAAAATATTGAATAAATTAGGCCTAAGTGAGTTTTGATAAACTACAGTCACCTAATTTTGAAACAATCACTTATCAACTGAAATTCATCAACTGAAAAGGAAAAAACTATTTGAAATCATTATATTCAATGACTAGTTAAATCTCATCAGTAACCAGCGCAGAAAGATATGAAAACACGTTGTAAACAGTTTCATTAAACAAACTTAAATTAGGGAGGTTTTCATCTCACGGAGGCAATAAAGCATATAGGGAAAGTCATTTCTGAACAGAGATATATGGCTAGCACGTGATATCACAGACCTATATGGGATTCTATGGAAAACATGTGAAAGGCATATTGTAATAGGTCTGTCTTCACATATGTGATCTTAAATAGGGCAGCTATGTCTTGGCTGCCAGTGTACTGTACAGTACTTTTGAAAACATTTAAAACGTGGGCTTCATTTTGCATCATAATAAAATAAAATATGAAGTAAATATTAATATAAGAAGTAATAACACAGCTGTAAATATATTCACTTTGAATAGAATTAAATAATATCAACAAAAAAAGATTTGTGACCTCCAATATGACACCTTGCAACCCATATAGTACAGGTCTCAACCCATGCTTTCCCAACAAAGATGTGGCCTCAATCCTGTCTGACACCACCTAGGCTCATGATACCATCCTGATATCGCAAGCTTGACGTTTGACACCACGAGTTATCAGTCCAGAACCCCTCAAATCAAAAGTGTCTGTCATAAATACAGTGCCAATACATTTCAATCAAACTTCCTTCCATACGTTTGGAATACCTACATTTATTTCACCCAATCAGAATATTTCAAATCAGCTAGAGGCCAGTGGTACACACAACGTACGCAGATGACATCATCTTGTGAAAACTTTCAACAAACTTTTGCATTGAGGGGTTCCAGGCTGATACTTGCGGCAAAATGAAATTGGAGGATGATCTCAAGAGGCTTGGCACCACCCTCCTTTCTCTCTTTATACTATGCATTAATTCATTCATCTGTTGTTTTCCTTTCTTTGCTGTCTACCTCTGAGCTTTGACCGTTGGAACGCGCTTCCATTGTTCTACCCTATATGTCGACTGCTTCATGTGGAGAAGCAGCGCAGGAGAATTGATGGATCGTAGGGAGAGCAGAGCATTAACTTGAGTGATGGGTTCTGGCACTGTGCAGGCAGGCAGTGTCTGCCAGTGGACATATGACTCTGATAAGCAGGGGCTGGATAGTACAGCGATGGGTCTGGTCTGGTGGAAGTGTACTTCATGTCAGTCAGCTGGGAGCCAGGGAGCGGAGGGGCACAGAGGGATTTGCGGGTGAGGAGGAGTGGCTATTCCTGAGCTCTCCCCACAGTGGCCCCTTTAAGTTCTTTTCCCCTTTCGTCTCCTGAGACCTGACATAGGAAGCTGTTAAAACCATCAGATTGGGAGGGTGAGGGAGGGGGGCATGCCTGACCCCTGGCCTATGAGAGATTCTGTAACTGTCACTTTTTTGTGTTGGGAGCTATACAATGATACACAGATACAGTAGATAGTTTCTATGGCTTTGTGATTCAGGCCTTGTCCTGTGGGGCGATGGTAGTTTGGTGGCTGGTTTACTTACAGGCATGATCTGATGTAAGAAATATCGATCTTTTCCTGACACTAACTACAATTGGCTGACCTTGACGCAGTGTTTACATACAATACATACTGCAATCATTCAGATATGTAATTATAGTTGGAATGGGATATGTCATTGATTTCAGCCTTTGGCTTTCTGCTGACTGTATTTTGACTTTTTTGGGTATAGACAATGACCATGACTGTGTGAGTGTTAACATACAGTAGTCGTGTGTGTGTGTGTGTGTGTGTGTGTGTGTGTGTGTGTGTGATTAATCCATCTGTCGTTGGTATGATAATGACATATCATGATCCAGCTCAGATTTTAAGGCCATTTCCTCCTCTCTTCCTGTCACAAATGCAGACACACATAACACAGCTGCTAGGTAAATTAGCCTCCCAGTGAGGACAGAACACAGAAACAGACGTGGAAACCAGACCCTCAAACTGGCCTCTAATGGCTTCAAATGAATGTAGATGTGTACATCAGTACCTGTACATGTTCCTTCCTACAGTATGTGTACACACACACACACACACACACTGTCTCTCCCTTATTTCCTTATTGTTGTTACCGCTTGAAATCAGTTTGTTTTTGTGATTGGCATTAGCCAACACATTAGCAGTAAAATAAATCACTTAGTTTAGGCTTTGTGTGTGTGCTACTTGTGTGTTTTCCAGTGTAGTGGTCTCAGAGGTGTATGTTAACTTCAGGGCCAACATGATACTGTACCAAACCACCTGGATTGTGGAACGTGGTTTGGCACATATCAGCAAACCACAATTGCTGAGGTTTGT
Source organism: Aphredoderus sayanus (assembly GCA_027564795.1). Classification (NCBI taxonomy): domain Eukaryota; kingdom Metazoa; phylum Chordata; class Actinopteri; order Percopsiformes; family Aphredoderidae; genus Aphredoderus; species Aphredoderus sayanus. The sequence continues at coordinate 18,933 of JAODUG010008744.1, read as the reverse complement.
ATTCTTTCCTTGTCCCTTTATATTGATGATTATAAAACACAGGGTGGTGTCTTAAAGGGATAGTGTGTATTTATTGGCTAGAAAGGGACACAGGATAGTTACTGCATGGCAGGTTCCTGACACCAGACACATAATGTGAATGCTCTTGGTCACCTTTACATCCAAACTACATTGTGTTCATACTGTTATCCTCTTAAATAAGGGATTTCGAAGTGACTGGACTGACAAAATACATATAATTCTTCAATCTAAGGTACACTGTAACATGCAGGTTTACACTAAATACAGAAATATACTGTACATAAGTTGTATTTCAAATACAGTATGTAGGAAATTCTAATTATGATAACAGCAAAGAAACATTTAGAAGCATAATGATAAGCACTTTTACCCGTCTGTTGTCCTCCAGGTCAAACTGACCCAACGCACTACCTTATGGTACCAATTTTAATTCTAAAGCTTACACAGACATATGTTGTCTATGTACGCCATCAAAAAATAAGCAGGTGGCGCCATCTGCTGGTGCAAGAAGGTAATGCGAGGACAACTGGCAGGTTAATCAAAAATCACAAATGTGACATTGATTTATGAATTTGCAATGTAATATAATGTCTATATCAGATGCAATATATACCTTTTTGTCAAATGATGACCAAGCTGTATGGTATTGTGTCGCTAAGTATGCCGTACATCTGTTCATAACTTAACGCATGATTAGCTAGCATAACAGGATTTGCATGTTGTTGACTTCCCAAGGAAAGCATTAGTGAAAACAAATGGGATTGGAAGGAGTGATGGCTCTTTGATGTGTTTTACAGTATCGGCCTTGAGGGCGAATACTTTGGTATTAAGCTAGTTGCTGAGGTCAATTTACAGCTTTCTCTCTCTCCCCTACACATTTGCCCATATTGTTATTCTCTCTATTGTTCGCTCACTCTTTCTCACGCCTTCCACTCTTTGTTTTGCTCCTTTCCCTCTCTCCTGCTGTCTGTCTACCATTCCCTGTTTATCTTTTCTGCCTTAGTATGCAGGTGCAGTAGCTCAGGCTTGCAATATAAACTTCAATGCGATGCATGAATTATGATAATTTTCCTTCCGGTGTAAGCCAAAGCGTTTGAAGACAAGGCATCTCAAAGTTACAGTAGGTTAATTCCCGATGCTTCAGCTGAAGAGAATAGACAGTGAAAGAGAGATATTGGTTAAAAATGCCAAGTTAACATTTGAGATATGTAAGTATAAGTCAAACAATATTATATTTGTGTGTGTGTGAAAGTTATATATATGTTTGTTATTCTTCCCCGCAGCTCAAATGTTGCAATACATCTGTGTAAAGTGCCGTAGTGGAAGGGGAGGATAATATGAGCCTGGGGGTATTGTAATGGGGGAGTTGAGAGGAGTGGCAGCCACTCCTCAAGTACGAAGGTGTGGAAGGAGCCGGCACGCTCACTCTCTAACCAAAGGGTTTATGTACAGTAATGCTGGTTTCAAGCACAAATACATGCAAACATCAACAGATAATGAATGTGTCAGTGTTGGCCTCTGTCTCTCCAGGTGTATTGATGGCGTGAGTGTGAGGCCAGCCAGCCATCCAGTCATGGCACTGTGGTGGTGCGGAATGCTCTTCAGCAGGGTTCCCCTGCTTCTTTCCTTCCTCCTCTGGCAAATGGTACACACACACACACACACATACACACCTTCTTACCTCTCAAGGTGACTGTTGGACTTTTTCCAACATGTCATAAAACATGACAAATATTGCAAATACAATGAATAATGTGTTTATCTTATGAAGGTGTTTTGATTGGCATGCATTGATTACACTACCGAGTAGCCTAAACTGCTAACGCTAATGAGTTTGACTTTGTATGCACACACGATATATAACTATCATTGTACCTTCATCCTTTGCTAAACCTCACACCAACCCCCCTCCCCCACCCCACCCCTGCCTACACACACACACACACACATGCAGGTATCTCCTGTCCTTGCTGCCTCCTCCTGTCCAAGAAGCTGCAGTTGTCCAGGAGTCAAAGAGGTCCACTGTACATTCAGACATCTTCCCACCATACCCAAGAACCTTCCCAAAGACACAGAGCGAGTCAACCTGGGGTAATGCTACAGCAGTAAAGCATGCAAACTGTACACACATGAGAGCTGGACCATCTACTACATTATATACTGTAGGCTATACACAGAAATGCACTGTTACCTATCAAGGCATCTCATTTAAGGCAAAGCAGGTTAAAACCCCATTGCAACTGTTTTGAGAAAAAAACGGATGTTATAACATTATCAGAGTTATAGCACAACAGACTACAGTATACTGTTACATTTGACAACATCTGTTTTAAACCAATTAGATAAACATTTGCTGAGCAGGGAATAAATCAGCTCCTTAATGGATGTTCTTTTGGGGGAAATGCTTCCTATGCATTCCAGCTGCAAGACATTCTATGGCCACTGTTTATACTGCTCTTTATAACAAATTGCTGTGCTCTAATGACTAACTGCCTGACTAATAACACACCTTCTTGGCAAGCTACTTGGCTTGCAGCATGTAAAGGCAAACTATTATTCACATGAGGCAAATTATTTCCATATGGGGTTGTACTGTGGGAAAGCACTATCTCTGCATTTCAGGTGTGTTACGGTTGTTTACAGTACTGCATAGTTCTACAACTTAACACTTTGACGTCTTCATGCTAGAAGTGCAGGGAAACAAAGGTTAATAGCATCATGCTCATTTACAGTTGTGTTACAGGTAACCAGAGCATTGCATTTGTGCTCTTAAACCTGCTGCTTCATCAAACCTATAAACCCATTCACAAACCCATTTAACCCAGCAATGATTTGGCATTCTCCATTTTGGAGTCATGTTTGCCTCCGTGAATATGCTGTGCATGTTTGCAAATAAATGTGTTAGTGTTGGCCTCTGTCTCTCCAGGTGTATTGATGGCATGAGTGTGAGGCCAGCCAGCCATCCAGTCATGGAACTGTCTCTCAACACACATAAAGCCTATAAACTATATTGCTTAAGCCTTTAAAGCAGTGGATTTAAACCTTGTGGACTCCTAACCAGAAGGACTCCTAACTCCTTTAAAGACTTTTCTGATAGCTAACAATCCCTCCAGTGCACGAATGAGTGCATGGCAGGGATTGTAAGATATTATCTTGTCTGTTGAAAAGCATTTCATGGCCCACTGGGGAGTCCTGATCCTCCTTTGACACTAGTTCAGGATAAAGACTCATATATTGTTGTACCTATCTTTCAGTCTCCAAAAGACTCTCTCTGGTAAGGCAATCGTGATGAAGTAGCTATATCCAATAATGTTGATAATGACAGATTGATTTGTCTCTTCAACAGTTATAACAGCTTGACCGAGGTGGAAGGGTCAGAATTTAGGTCACTACGGCAACTTGAGATGCTTATGTTGCATGGCAACGACATCAGCACAGTCCATTCTGGGGCCTTCTACAGCCTGAGATCTTTACAGGTAAGCATCTGTGTAGCTACACACTGTTACACTGTGTTAACAGTTGCCATCTGTAAAAGTAATTCTAGCCATACTTATCAGCATGTTACAATGGTTATTGGTTACAATTATTTTGAAAGATGGATTTTCCTTTTATGAAAATACTATTTTAATATTTGTTCTAAGGAAACCAATGCTAGATATATTATTACTGTTTTATTTTTCCCACAGATTTTGAAGCTAAGTTACAACAAGCTAACATCGGTAAACCCTGGGCTGTTTGAGGGACTAGTTGGTCTGGTTCGTCTGCACCTGGACCACAACCTGATCGACTTTATTGAACCCTACTCCTTCTCTGGCCTTAGGTCCTTAAAGCTCCTCCAACTTGAGGGGAACCTCCTAAAGGAGATCCACCCTCACACCTTTGTGACAGTGTCATTACTAGGAGCATTCTGGACGTCTGGACTTAAGTAAGGCACAATTTATTTTATGTTTAATGGACAGAAAAATCAAATGAATGCAATAAAACACAATAACATGATTTTTCAGTTGTAAGCTGCATGCAGTAGGATAACTCACCTTAATGGTAGATTTTTAAAATGTTTTTTGTAAGATATTATACTCTTGACCTTCAGTCAAGAGTCCTTGTTACTATAGTAACTATTTGTAATGATATGTAATCCACATCCACTTTGGTATATTTGTTTTCTATTTTTACACTATATTTTAAGTAAACATCATGTGACTTGTATTGAATAACCCTACGCTGTTTTTATGTACTGTATGTTCACAGACACCTCCACCTTTCCGACAATCTGTTACAGCAGCTCCCTGCTACTCTGCTGCATACAGCTCCTAAACTGGAGCTTCTCTCCCTCCATGGTAACCCTTGGATCTGTGACTGTCAGCTCCACTGGCTGATCGAGTGGAACACCAATCATGAGGGTACAGGCAGCTACTGTTCTGTGGACAGTCCTTCACACTTCTCAGTTTGTAATGATGTGCCATTTTTATCAATCAATCAATCAATCACGTAACCAATATATAGTGTCTCAGTGATGTTTTGGAGTAAAATCAAGTCTCACAATCTATTCAATGAAAAACCAACCACTGTCTTCTATTAATGTTTGTTTCAATCCAGATGTTAACATTTCTTTCATGTATTCTTAGTTCTAAAACTGAAACGAAATTCCAATACATAAATCTTCTGAACAAATGCTTTAATACTAATGGACATTTTTTTCTCTGCTCCCATTATCTCATTGTATAATTCTCATTACATAAATACTCCAAGTGATGTTTTGGTTTTGCGGTTGCTTTGTCATCACTTTGTCTATCAGCTATAATAATTTCCATATGCTAGCTGTTTGTGCCAGTAGAGGAGTTGACAATACATCATTATGTTTATAGCATAATTCCTCTGAAAATAGAAGTCTACAAAGACAGAGCCATAATAATTGATTTGCAAACTTCACCTGAACTCACAAATGTGCAGTATATGCTTTTTCTTCTAATACCATACTATATCCAGTACCATATTATGCTGAAATATGAATTTGTTTTACAAAAAACGTAGGACAATTTGCAAACTTCTCTTACTTTTCCTCTTATAAAATATTTTTCTTACACTATATTCCCCTTATCCCGCCTTTCCTCAAATTCGCGCCTTAGTCACCCATACCCCAACCTCCCCTTTCTATTTCACTTATCCTCCTGAATCCATGTCCTTATGTATCACTCCCAGGGGTAATAAAGTGCAAGAAGGAGCGTGACTCAGGCTCCGGCGAAACCTGCCCCCGTTGTTCTTCGCCTCAACCCTTGAACGGAAGCCTCTTTCTGGAAATGACTCAGGCCAAACTTCCCTGCGAGCGGGCGGTCATCCACTCGCCTCTCAAACAGTGGGACAGCCCCTTGTGGGGCGAGTCCGACACGGAGCCCGATCTCCCGTACACCCGTGATCTGGAGCAACCCTTAGGTCAACTAACCTTTGTTCTGTCTGACAGCCACGGGAACAGTGCGCATGTGGCCTGCAAGGTGCGGAGGCCCGGCGGCAGCTCGCCAATGACTTGGGCGGAGAGTCCCCGGGCTCCGGGGGAAGTATCGGTCAACGTGTCCCTGGTGACTGTCCTTGAGTGCGAGATCGACCGGGACACTTTGCAAAATCTATGGCGGCTGGTGGCGTACTACTATGAGAGCCCTGCTATCTTAGAGAGGGGCTTGCAAAGAGGAAACACCACCACAACAACATATCAATACTCCCAAGCCATCAATGAAGACTCCCCATACTTCACTGACTTAAAGGGCTATTTGATAGCAGAACCATCTTGGCTGCTTCAACCCAAAGTCACTTTGCAGCTCAATAGACAACAGACAACAACCAAGAAACTTGTGATGGATTTTACCACGAGAATCTTTGAGCAGACACCAAGCAGTCGTAGAGGCGACAGCGACGACAATGACATTGATTCCTACTGGGCACTGATTCGGCGAGGAAATGATAGACGTGTTCAGTCCGTCATTCAGGGTACAAAGGTCCATTTGGAATGTGATGTCATTACTTCAGGGTCAGGGGTTAAAGTGGAGTGGATTCTGCCAGATCTGTCCCTATTTGAAAGTGGAAATGATCAAATGGACATTTCTGAAAGAGGGGAACTTGTGATTCTGAATAGCTCATTGTCCGATTCAGGGCTTTATCACTGTATGGTCAGAACTAAAACTAGTGTGGACCTGTTGTCTGTGAGGCTCACTGTAAAAGAACGCTTACTCAGTCCCAATGCTTTGAACGGTCAAAAAATTATCATTGAGAAAGGGCGCTCACTCACTCTCCCTTGTAAAGTAACTTCCTCATGGCCCAGTCAAACCATTTGGTTCCTCCCTAAAGACCAGTTTCTTCTCCCTACACAACAAGCGAGAAGGGCCCAAGTGATGGAAAACGGGACACTGGTGGTCCAGAAAGTTTCTCAGGATGATGCTGGGGAATATAGCTGCATGGCTTCAAACCTATATGGGGTGGACATGCTGTCACACATGGTGGAAATCACAGGAGACAAGGAATCTGATAGGTTCAAAGTACATACAGAGGAGGGGCAGGCAGTCTTACTGGGTGAGATGGAAGGTGAAGGGTCGGGGATAGATTATCAGGAAATTAAACGCCCTTTTGCAACGCAATCGCCGAAGAATGTTGCAACACAACAGAAAAATCCTATGAAAAGGAAAAGAATTAAAGATTCCAAAAGAAAGTCAAACAAGTCTGTAAAAGAATTAGATCCAAATCGCTGGGCAGACATATTGGCTAAAGCTAACAGTAAAGCAACCACTGCTGTACCGACAGGGCCAGCACTAACAGATTCCAGCACTACTGTGTTATCAAAAATATCTACTTCCAAACCAACAACTACCACCATTCCTTCCACTACTATAACAATTACTACTACAACTACTGCCATAACCTTACCCTATACTAGCAAATCTAGGATTACAAGTACAAAATCTGAAGGCCACTCAACAGAAAATGAAAAGAAGATGAATACATTTGAAAAAAGGAGAGGAATTTTACAACCCTCTCATAAAAGACCAGTGGTTCAGCTGCCTAAAAGCAAACTACCATCTGTCAATAGTAGTGCTGGAGACACAACAAAGTCAATCACAGATTTTCCTTTCACTCAAACTTCTGGGCAATTAAACGACCCCAAAAATAGACACAGGGAGGAGGGGAGAGTGAACTCCAAGCATTCTCAAGGATGGCCCAACAGGAGGAGACCACCTTACAGACGTAGGCCACCAATGAGAACAGTTTATCTGGCAAAGCCCACTTCCACAACAACCATGACAACACCCACAACCACAACTACAGAAACCACAACTGCTCCAACCACAATGAAGAAACCAGAATCTTCAATTTACAACCACCAAATAGACAATTATTATGAATTAGAAGATTCTGATGACAAAGGTGATGGCTTGGATGAAAAGGAAGCGACAGATAGTATACATACAGAAATACCAGAAAATGATGACAAAGCAATAACATTTTCAAGAAAACATTTGCATAACCTAAACAATTTTCCAATTACAAAGCCTTATATTATGCCTAATCCCACAGAAGTAACTGTAAACAATAAGGAGACAGACTCTCAAATAAATGAACAAGAAAATGAGGACAGCATTCATAAAACTTCCCGAAATAAGCCATCACCTCAACCTAAACCTTCAGAAGAGAATATAACACCAGCTCCCACAAGAACCAGCACATTGAAAGTCATTCTGTCACAGGAGAAAGTTATGCATCCCTTGCAAACAAAACATAATCCCAAAACAAAACCTGAAATCTCCATTTTTCCTATTGAGGACCATGTTCACCCCTGGCTTCAACAGCCTAACCAGAGAGTAGGACAAATACCCTCTTCCCGGATATCACACACAGATCAAGACCTGCATAGAAGAAAAGAAAAAGACAAAGAGGAAGGCAAGCAGAGAGAAACGCAGAAGGAAGACACATTTTTCCACGTTCCTCCAACCCCATATTTGCCATCTCATCATCATCACCATCATCATCATCAGTACCCTACCTACTACCCTTCCTGGCCAGGTCAAAAGTCATTTCCTCAGCCTAGGCAAGGTAATTCAAGTTTCTCAATATAAAATCTAATGGACACCTCATCACCAAGCTTGTATTGGTATTGTAATTTGGTCTATTTATCAAGTTGTCAGATTATATTCAACATAAATTAACAATTACTGTCAATATCATGTAATTATGACAAATATTTCCTGTTTGTAGGTGCTGGTTTGTACCCTGTTCCCACACATCGAACTTGGCCTTACACTCATTTCAGGACTCAGGGGTCACTGGTCACCAACAGACCAGAGATCACAGCTGAAACAGTCAAGCCAACAGCTAGATTTAGTCATACCACTCCGTACCCATCACACCCATATCATCATCATAATCATCATCATGTTGGCGGAGGATCATATCCTGTCTCAGGGGACAGAACCCAAAATAGGGATCACATCATTTTGTCAAAACTGAGGAACAGATACAGACAGGTATATGCATGAGCTATATTTGGCATGCATTAAAGCTATGTATTTTAGCTAAATGTAATGATGTAATGAAACTCATAAAAACAAAAGTGGGAAAAGTATGAAAATGAGAGGAGAAAACCCCATGTTCAATTAATCAATTAGTATTGTTCCGTATGTGTATCAGAGACTTTGATATTCTTCTTGAATTTGAGGATTTGATATGCAATTCGCGTTTTGTCTTCCCAGGCACAGCTTGATCGCATTGCTCAGCTAGGAAGGAGGGTTACATACCCGCTGACACCCAAACCTCACATTCCACCCCCACTCAAACCCTACACAGCCAGACCACCAGTGCCTACTGCATCTGTTTACAACCTGAAGCCTCCAAAACCTGTCTTACCTGCATTATCACCTCCATTTGGACACTTCCCTACTCCCCTTCCTCAACCTAACACAACACCTGGGGTCATATATGGAAGTCGGTGGCCTTATGGAGGCAAGTCACTATTACGAAAACAGTTATATGAAGTGTGTACATAACTTCGTACATTTTGTAAATTACAATACAGTATATAATATAAAGTGTACACTTTGTAATACGTTCTATGGGCTCCAAATACCATGAAATCCCTTGGCTGAGAGGAATTTTGATTTAGTAAAAGCCGCTGCAACAATTTTTCGTCACTCTGCTCCTGGTGGTTAATTGTATTAACAGTGTTCAACATCACAGGAGGGAGAATCAGCTCTCTGCGTCCCACCGCTGTCCCACCTTTCTCAGGACGGATAGGAGTGGGAGGTGGTGGAGTCAAGCCACGCATCACTACGGTAACCACGGCTAGTGTGTCCGTGCTTGCAGAGAGTGACGTATACCTGCCATGTGAGGCATCTGGAAGCCCCACCCCTACCCTGGCATGGACCAAAGTTTCCACTGGTAAGACAGAAAAGACACAGTTTACAAAGTGAATATTCAAATCAGCAATACGAGACAATTACGTAAATACTGTATATACTGTATGTTTAAAAGTGTAATTATATTTTTTTATGTATTCCTATTCCTATAAGCTTGCAGGTATAAATATGTGTGGGTAGCATTATGTCCTGTGTTACACATAATTGTTTTAGAAAACATTTTTGTTTCCCTTCTTTCCTTTTCCTTCTTTCTATTCTTACCATCCAAGGTGCCACCATTCCAGCCAATACCAAATATGGTGTTCGTTTTGAAGTCCTGAAGAATGGCACCTTTGTAATTAGAAACATGCAGCTTCAGGATCGAGGGCAGTACCTCTGCACAGCCAAAAACATATTTGGGTCGGACCGCATGGTGATCACCTTGGCCATCCAGACTGAGCCACCAAAGATCCAGCCTCCCATGTCCACAGAAGAAGACATCTACTTGGGAAAGACTGTCAATCTCCACTGCCTTGCCTCTGGGAAACCACCCGCCCAGATAGCATGGATTCTTCCAGACAGAACATTTGTTCGTGATGTTGGGATTGCCCATGTTCTTCTTCCTACTGTTTCCCTTCTTCAAAATGGAACACTCCGAATTCAATCTGCCAATTTTTCAAGTAAAGGCGATTATAAGTGTATTGCTAGCAATGTGGCGGGTGCAGACACCATAACATACCATCTTCATGTGGCGGCTCTGCCTCCAAGCATCAGTGAGAGGCTGTCGGATACTGTACACATTCAACAAGGTATGACATGATAAGGTCAATAACCAAACCTGGCATTGAAAATGCTGCCTATCTTAAAGTATAAGGGTAATTCCAAATAGAAACGGAGTGTACCTTATAAAGCCAAAGCTAATGCAAAAGCTACATTTGCCATTGTGTAGTAAAATAACAAATTAACATGTATTAAAAAGTAGATGTTTCTGAATGTATCTGATCTACTCAGGGAGGAGTGTGTACATACACTGCTCTGGGAAAGGTGAACCAGAGCCTGTGCTTAAATGGATGCTGCCATCTGGGGTGCACGTTAAACCATCACAGTTTCTGGGTCACAGACTGTTCGTTTTCCCAAACGGGACTCTGTATGTAAGGAATATTTTACCAGCCGATGCAGGAAGGTACATAAATTACTTCCATTTCTTTTTTATTCAGTGACAAATTACTTAGTAACTCCATAGTGTAATCATTAAAAACCTCGACAGTATTAGAATTACAACTATCTAGGCAGTTGTAAATCAATGAACACATCTTGCAGTGATTCAATTTATATTTTGTTCTTTCGCAGGTATGAGTGTTCTGCTACCAATGCAGTGGGTCTGTCTAAAAGAACTGTCCAGCTTGTCATCAGGACAGATCTCCCTTTTTCACCTCATCAACCTCCCCTGCCTCCTTCTATACCCTTCCAACCATCCAATCGGCAAGCCATTGCAAGTCCTTCCCAACAGCACATAGTCTCAGCTATGTATGGTTCAACTGTCTACCTCCACTGTCCTGAGTCTACTGGCTCACAGAGAGGGACCATTTGGCAGTTACCCTCCAAGACTGTATTAGAACACCGGTACAGGTAATGTAACACTCAATGGCATACACTTACATATATTATTTTAGGAATACTTTACCAATTATTCCCAACAAACAAGGAATTGTACCGGTACTACAGTGCCTTCAGAGAATGTGTATATAAAATGTTTAGAATACTGTTGAGTGGAGTTGATAGGGAGTAGAAATTGAAGAGGATAGTGTACAGTAATCCTTTAAATCACTGTAATGTGTTTTACATCCTCATCACAAACCCTCTCTCCACTTTAACTCTCAACAGTCCAGAGAGACCATTTAGAGTGTTTCATAATGGAACACTGAGAATCCTACAGCTAACTGAAGTAGATGGTGGAAACTATCTGTGTGTCTTCCAGCGACCTAACGGAGAGGAGATGGAGCTATTCCAGGTAAGAATGGACCAAAAAGTGAACATTATACTAGGTTTAATGAAAATTATATTAATAACAAGTGAAATCTTGATTGAATAGAATACTTACAGTCAGGCTATGCATTATTGATGATTCCATTCCACTGTGTCAACACTGACATTGCTCATTGATGTGCCATAGAGAGCTAGATATGACTGGATCTTGAAAAAAGATATCAATATAAAGACTTTGACGTGTCATTACAATGTTAGAAGAATGGCCGCTTTTTTCAATATCAGTTTATATGTGGTGGACAATTTCAATATTGACTTTTATTACTATGTACATGCAGGCTAATTAAAGTCAACTTTGCAAATATTTCAGTATTTTCTTTCATTTCATCTCCAAAGTTCACATTCTGAAGCTATTACATATTTGTATGTGAGTGTAATCTTTCATTTACACAAATGTTTTTATATTAGGTGGAGGTGTTGATGACCCCTCCCAGGATTGAACACTTGAGCACTGCCCAGACGAAAGTCACTTTTGGAGAGAACTTTCAGGTTGCTTAATACATAACTTAGACCTATAGTCAGGTTTATGCAAAGTTAAACTTGAGTCCTAATTTTATCCATAACTAAGACTTTCTTGCTTATGCCTGACATTTAGGTGGACTGTGTGGCAACAGGCATGCCTGATCCCGAAGTTTCCTGGAGTCTCCCTGATGGAACCTTTATCAACAATGCCCTCCAATCAGATGACAGCGGTCTCCGCAGCCGCCGATATGTCATCTTTGACAATGGAACTTTACTTCTCCAGCAGATGGGCAAAAAAGACGAGGGTGATTACACCTGCTATGCCAAGAACAAACTAGGCAGGGACCAGCGAAAATTGAGCATCAAAGTGGGACCCGATGCTCCAAAATTAAGGTTGAGCTCGCAACCTTCGGTGACAGTGAGGCTAGGGGAATCAGTTAAATTGAGCTGTCAGTCAACCGGGGAGCCCCCACCAAGAATAGTGTGGATTTCACCAGGAAATGACGTCATATCAGCGTCATCGAATAGATATCAGGTTTTGGCAATTGGCGTGTTGGTGGTGAAGAGGGTCACACTTGCTGATGAGGGGAAATATGCATGCGTGGCACAAAACTCTGCTGGGGATGATATTAAAAACATTCAACTTGAAGTAGAGCCCCAGGAACCATTCATCAACGGGGCGAAAGGGAGGAGCGCTGCAAGGGTGATGGCTGTTTACTACCAATCAACTTTGCTAGATTGCAGAGCCGAGGGGAAACCTGAGCCCACAGTCTCATGGATATCGCCTCATGGCCACACACTCCCGACTCCATACTTGGGTGGGCGCTTTCAGGTACACAGAAATGGGAGTTTGGAATTGAGAGGGGTGAGGAAAACAGATGAAGGGAGGTACACATGTTTGGCTAAGAGCCCTCTAGGTGAAGCATCGCTTTCGGTGGACCTAGAGGTGGCATCATTAGCAGAGAAGCCTAGCTTTGCTGTGCCTAATATTGAAATCTTACCCATGAGGCAGGACAGTGGGGAAATAATGCTGGAGTGTCCTGCCCGAGGTAAACCACACCCAGAGTTTGCATGGGTCCTCCCCAGTGGGACTGTGCTGTCTCCTGGAGTTAGACTCCAACGCTTCATCCATTATCTGGGAAATGGGACTCTGCGGATATCTCAGCCAGCTCCAGGAGATAAGGGAGTTTACAGATGTGTGGCCAGAAATGTAGCAGGACAAGCTGAAAAGCGCTACTCGCTGGAGGTTGGAAGGAAGCCGGTGATCAGAGGATCTACAGGTGATTATTGTTTGGTATTTTATTAGTTAATCACATATTGTATCTTCTTGAGACCATCCTGATCTTGCAAGCATTACAATTAGTTTGGAAAAGCTATGAATTATGGCCCCTGACCACCCAATCAGTGTCCAGTTGGCTAATTAAGTTGGTGCTGACAACAATTATCTGTGTTTGGAAAATCATATCTTGAATGGGTCTTGTTCTGTTTTGTTTGTTTTTATGATTACTTGAAGATAACTGAGTTGGAGCGACTTTGGTGACTTTCTACCTCTATCGTTAATATTTTAAATGTTACAGACTGATGTGTAGAGTTGAACTAATCATGGACCTGGGAAAAATCCAGGCTAGTTTTGAATTAAGAAATGATTTTTTTATGTAATTGAATTGAGAAAATAATGTAAGTTGCTGAAAGGAATGTCAGTTTTTACACAAAAAAATGCCTCTATCATTATGTTCCAGGTCGAATAAAGATCACGTATGGACACAGTTTGAACCTTCCCTGCTCCGTGGATGGCTGGCCACAGGTGTCAATCACATGGACTTTACCCAATGGTGTTGTTTTGCATAAACCCCAAACCACTGGCCGCATCTCTTTCCTAGTCAATGGGACTCTTCACTTGAAAGAAGTTGCCCCCTTTGACAAGGGAAATTACATCTGTAAAGCATCTAACAATTATGGCTCATCAACATTGTCCTACCCGGTTTCTGTGATGGTTTTCCCCCCACGTATCACCAACGCACCTGCTTCTATCACCAGAGTAGAACGAGGAACTCCAGTGACAATAATTTGTATGGCGGAGGGTGTTCCCAAACCTGATATTTCTTGGACGTTGCCTGGACGGACCACATTAGTCCCTCATAACCGGTTCAATGTGCAAGGAGGGATTCATATGAACGAAGAGGGCAGTCTGGTTATTCAGAATCCCATGCTGACAAACTCTGGCATTTACAAATGCAATGCTAAAAATGCACTTGGAACAGACTTTAAATCTACATATGTACAAGTAAACTAAATATTGCAGTTTTTCTTTAAGTAATATTTAGTATCTGAAAATATGACCCAAGGACTTGTTTCTACATCTGAGGTTGTTGGACTCTATTGCATCGATATCCAAGTGTAGAATGAAATGTACAATTGTAAATGTAACTCTTCACATAATCTTCATGTTGATAACCTCACCAGCTTCTTAATTACTGTGGTTATAAGCACACAAACCTGGTTACTGAGAATAATTAAGATCCAATATGAACACTATTTTTAGTTATTTCAAACTTCAATAAGTATCATTGAGTAGTATGGTCACAGACATTAGCTATTGTATAGCTAATATAAATATTTGTTTAGCTACTGTATAGTAGCAGTATAATGTGGGAAAAAATGCTTTTAAAATATTGTTTTTAGGCAAAGTCACCAAACATTTAAAGCATTTTTAAATTAGTTTTGATTGGTGATTACTGGTGATGCAGTTTTTATGACCCGGTGACCATTGAAAGTGCAGGTATAACTCTGTCCCCAATAATTTATATACAAGCCTGATCTTATCAGCCTACAATTACTTCTTAGAGGTGTCACCAAGATGGCTGTCATATGCAGACTTGCCTATACAGTAAGTGCTGTGTAGGCCGTCCATATGGGCATGATAGGCCGTGTATCAAGATGTCTTCAACGTTTTTCATGCCATTTATCTAATACATAATGAGTAGTTGCATAATAGCTACCCAGGACAGAATAAATGTTGTTATAAAGTATGTACATCTTTTCTGAAATTACAGGAGAGCAGTGGAACATCAGCTTATTAAACTAAATCTTAAATAATGTCATTGGGATTTTTTCTTTTACAAATTGCTTCTCTTAATCTTCTCTGGACTTTTGTTTTAAGTTAAAGTTAAACCATTGATTCTACCGTAACTACAGTATGTTCACTGTTTCATCATTATCTGCCATTATAGTGCAGAAATCATGTCAGTCAGTTTTGTAGGCCAGTATACATAAGTAACTTTTTAAACTATTACAAACTGTTTTACGTATATAGAGATAACAGCAGATTTAAATCATAGCTAACTAGGTACAGTAGAAGGCAGATTGTCAGTTACTGTCCAAAGAAGCACAAGCACAAGCTGATATAAATCATTATTGATTCATGTATCACCCTGTGTGAAGAGCGTATACTAAGGGTGCTCTGGGAATGTTTGGCGGAAGACCCTGTTCGGATAGGATATGAACTCACACCTCCATTCTCCTGGAGGAGGAGTTTTGGATATTCCCTGTTCAAGACCTCCATTGTTGATGTGACTGCCAGGAGCTGTGTTCAAAAGCCTGTCTGCCTGTCATGGTGCAGATGGTGGACTCCAGCAGTCAGACAGGCTGTCAAACTGAAGTAGGCCTTCTGGTCATTTCTGGCTCAGGAGGCTCCAGATTCATATACTGTAGGTATCAGCTGGTGAAAAAGGCTGCACCTGTGACAGTTGCAGAGGCTAAATCTAGGACTTGGACAGGGTTTGGGGGGACCGTGGAGAATAACTTTCAGCTGACATCAAAACTGTTTTGGAAAATAATTTGGCGACTCAGGAGGTGAAGGCAGGAAATCAGCCAGGCTGTTCTAAACAGGCCTACCGTTGACTGAGGATATTTTTGAGAGATGGAAGGAGCATTCTGAGCACATCTTTCTAAATGTGGGAGATGTGCCATCTGTGGAGGAGGCAGGGATGGAGGTGCCACAGGGTCTAATGAGGTGGTGAAGCAGCTTCGGTGGTGGTGCTGAATACCTTGGATGTTGTTGGACTGTCTTGGTTGACATGTCTTTACAACATTGTGTGGACTTCAGGACCCTTGCAATGGCAGACTGGGGTGGTTGTCTCAATCTTTAAGAAAGGTGACCGTAGAGTGTGTTCCAACAATCACGGAATCACACTCCTCAGCCTCTCAGGAAAAGGTTTATGCCAGGGTGCTGGACAGGAGATTGCAGCTGTTAGTCAAACCAGGGATTCAGCAGGAATAATGCAGATTCCGTCCAAAGTGTGGACCAAATCTTTGTCCTCTCATAGATACAGTAATTGATGGGGCCTGGGAGTGCCAATCCAGTCTACATGTGTTTAATGGACTTGGAAAAAGTGTACAACCATGTACCTTGAGGGATTCTATGACAGGTACTGCAGTATGGGGTACCAGTATGTGTGCCATCTTTGCACACCCAAAATGATAACTGTGTTCGCATACCTTGTCAGAAATTAGCCGCTTTCAGAGTTGGTGTTAGACTCCAGCAGGACTTCACCTTGTCTCCAGTCCTGTTTGTGATATTCATAGGCAGGAAATCAAGGCATCGTCAGGCATAGGAGGAGCAGAAGGGTGTCATCTCTGCTATTTGTTAATTAGGTTGTCCTTTGTGCTTTTTCTCACTGTGACCTCCAGCAGGCTCTGAAGCAGTTTGCAATTGAGTGCAAAGGGATTGGGGTGGGAATCAGCACCCCGAAGTCTGAGGCCGTGGTTCTCTTATGGAAAATTATGGTTTGTCCCCTTCAGGTTAATGGGAAGAATCTACCCCAGGTGCATTTAAGTATCTCGGGGCTGTGTTCACCAGTGAGAGTAAAAGGGATTGTGAGATTAACAGCAATGCAGGCGTGGTATCTTACTCATGGTGAAGGGGAAGCTAAGTCTATGTTGATCGGGTGAGGAGCCCAGGAGGAGCTCAAAGTATAGCTTCTCTGCGTTGAGAGGAGCCAGTTGAGGTGGTTTGGGCACCTGTTAAGGATGCCCGCCAGAAGTACTGGGAGGAGATCCCATGGCAGACCCTGGACATGCTGGAGGGATTTCCCAGTTGGTCTGGGAGCGGCTGGGGATCCCCCAGGAGGAGCTGGTGAATGTTACTGCAGACAGGGATACCTGGGCTGCTCTGATGACCCTGTTGCCAGCGTGGCCCTAATGGACAAGCAGTCAAGAGAATGGATGGATGGATGAATGGAAATGTCAAGGTAATCTAAACAGTAGGACAACTGCTCTCATACCAAAATATAAAATATTGAAGAAAATACATTGGGCTTTTTGAGTTAACAAACAAGTCATTCAACCATGTAATTTGCATATGAATTCCAGTATTGAAACATTTACAGAAACATACAGGACACATTACTGTATTTGTGCCATTCTCCAATATATGAGCATATCACTGAAGCGTTCAGACAGACATGCCTTTGACAGAAAGAGGAGAAGGAGGCTTTGTTAGACACAAACGCTGGGTTTGTTCAACACAAATTAAGTTTGTGTGTGCGTGTGTGTAAGCGGATTTGAAAAAGAGATTTAGTGCATCTTTGAGACTGTCTTTGAGGGAAAGACTGTGTGTATGCGTGCGTGTGCGTGTATGTGTGTCTGACTTTATTAGGTTTATTTTAACAGTGTCAATGACTTTATGTAATCTATGGGCATGCAACCGCTAGTGTACCAGTTGTTCAGTGTGTGTGCCTAATTGCAATGATGTATATGCATGCCTCTGAGTGTGTGTGTGTGTGTGTGTGTGTGTGTGTGTGTACTGTATATGGCTGTGTTACAATTGTTCCACGGAGAATCAAAATGGAAGCAACAACCCAATGTCTCCTTATTGAGGCTCATATTGGAGCTACATTTACAAATGGTGAGTTTATATTTTGTATTGTTTAGAATACTTTACGTGTAGGCATTTATTTTCATGTCAAAAACAAACTTAAATACTAGTCTATATATGAAAGAATAAAGACAGAAATGTGTCATCCATAGAACTATAACAACCAGGCAGGTGAAAGCCGACTGACAAATACCAAATTAATAAAAGTATAGCAACGTTTTAAGGTCTGGAATGGATTTTATTTCTAATACAGGGTTTTATAGCAAATGCAGCAATGTTGTGTGATTTCTATTAGGTTTTGAATGTCAACTGACCAAAATGTTGTTTTTGTTATCATATTGATAACATACTGATAATGTTTATAATATATTTTTTTTGGTTCAACTGTTTAATTGTTATATTATTTGACTGTGAGTACATGTATGTTTTGTACAATATATTTGTTTTTTTTTGTTTTTTTTTCTAAAAACTGTATACAAAAATGTGGTGTCCTTTAGCACTCGAGAGCATT
Organism: Aphredoderus sayanus; assembly: GCA_027564795.1. Classification (NCBI taxonomy): domain Eukaryota; kingdom Metazoa; phylum Chordata; class Actinopteri; order Percopsiformes; family Aphredoderidae; genus Aphredoderus; species Aphredoderus sayanus. Next base: position 647 of record JAODUG010008744.1, on the reverse strand, counting down.
CTGGAGCTATAAGCCATTCTACAAGATTACTACTAAGGATTCATTTTTAACATTGAATCATGAATCGACTATTTGACTATTTAACAGGATATTCTTGTATTATCTGATCAATGGAAATGTTATATTGTATTCATAGGTGTGGGCCACCCAGCAAACCATTAAATTATCAATACATTTAAGTCATTTATTTGCATTATGGCCATGTTGGCTTATGGAATGTGATCATGTGATTAACTAATGTCACATGATTTTGCCTAGTCAGTTTGGGAACCCAGCATATGTAGCCATCATATGGCATCACTATATATTTAAATTTAAATTGTTTCCAATAATTGTTTGATGTCGTAATGATAATAGTAAGTAACCAAAACAATTCAAGTGAGACAGAAAGAATGAACCCTTGTGGTAACAAATAGACTAATTACCTTGTGATGCATGCTTAGACTGATTTTCTCTTTCATCAATCCCTCATATAAACAACAGCTAAAAGATAGCATCACCGCGTCAACTGTCCACGATCTGTCTCCTTCTCCTTTCCATCCCCCTATCAATCCATCCATCCCTCATCTCCCTCCACACACACACACACACACACACACACACACACACACACACACACACACACACACACACACACACACACACAC